>WOXC01010759.1:0-54819 GCA_011680675.1 Gymnobelideus leadbeateri | reverse complement strand
GGCAAAGACACAAATATAGCATGATACTCACAGTTTACTAAGGAATTGCTCTTGTTCTTCATTTTCATTGAAAGTGAAACCTGCTATTTTCTGGAATTCTAAGTCTAGTACTTCATCATTTTTTGTGTCCAGTTCTTATGGTCAACTGTCTACTTGCCATACCTGTTCACCTTGGGCTTAGTTAATATTCTTAATCCATGCAGGCTCCTAGAAATGAACAATTCCCATAGCAAGTCCTTTTAAAATATCTGTTTAATAACCCATTTTACAGCTTTATAGAATAGATTTCTTAAACATCTTAGTAGATGTGTAGCCTGGTGCACATCAGAAGGCAGATGACCTGGGAGGCCTTGGGAATACAAAATAAGCATGAGACAGTTCTTGACCTCAAGAAGTATACATCCTATTCCTCTAGAATTAGCTTTCATTTTAATCTTTGGTCCTGTGGCCATCCCTAATACTATTTTATGAATTTTTTTGGAAACTGATTTTGTAAGCTCTGATCAAGAGCTTGGTTGTTATTTGGCTATCATGTCATGGTCACTGCTACTGAACCAACACCTTCATTTTAGTTGGTCAGAATTGAATAGGAGAACAGTTTTGTTTATCGGTATTTTTACCTTATGATAGAGGACATTGTTGACAAGGAAAAATTAAGAATTCAATTAATTTAAATATTTATTGAATGCTTACTACATACAAGTCATTGTATTAGGTGCTGGGGGAAATGCAAAGATAAAGAATACATAATCTTTGATATCAAAGAGTTTCTATTCTAATAATATTTATCAGGTACTTTGATTTTTTAAAGGAATGAAACTTCAACATACATCTCATTTCCACTACTATTGAGTTAATTTTATGATCTAATTTGGGAATGCATCATCCATATTCTCTGCCTGAATGGGTGTTCTATAGTTAGTTCTCATAGTAAAATGACTTCTGTGCTCTTATTATCACCAAAGAACACTCCACAATGGTTTTATATTCAGGTTTACCAAACGTTCCAGGCATGATATTCCTCTCCACTCCTTCTGTTAAATTTATCAGCCTTGAACAACTGTATTAGCTCTATTTAATGCTAAGAAAGTTTTAGGTAATCTTGTAGATCAAATGTATAGGCTAATATTTTTCTGAAATTGAGGGCTGCAAGAGCTGTAGCTTTTCCTGGTTCCTCTGAGGAAACATGATTAAAAAATAAGATGACTCATAAAGGGATTTTCAACTTGGACTAAATTGATTCCCTAAAGGTGACTTACTACCTCTGTTAAGTGTCTTCTCTCCTCAAGAGATATTGGTGTCTCTGTGGCTTTGGACTTCACATGACCATTCAAAGTCCCTCTCAGTCCTTTTCTCCCCAGTCTCAATGAAGACAACCATGGCCTGGTACACATCAGAAGGCAGATGACCTTCTGTGCCAGTGAGATGAACCCTGGCTTGCTGTCAGCATAATCTGAGATGGGAGAAAAGAATTGATTTTGCCAGTCTGATTTAATTGGGCTGCCAAGAAAACTTGCTAAAGTGAGCAGCCAGATTCCGTCACAAAGGAATGTTTTTTTTTTGCCTTCCTTCTCTGCCAAAGGGAGCCTTTTAAATTTTTTTCAAAGAGAATTATATTCCTCTTCTGGGCTGTTAGCTTTCAACAAGAGAAAATCAAAGGTTGCCACAAACAAATACTGCTGTAGCCATGGGAACCAAAGGGAAGGCAGGAGGTCCTTGTATTTTGTCATCAACGCTTATTAATCACCCTGGATTTCAGGTAGCTAGTAAGGATTACATTATTCCCTGGCCTGTCATCCTACTTACAAGACTTCCCCCTAATATGGACCAGGACAGTGAAAGAAATAAATCATTCTAATCCCTTAGTTTCAGATTGTTAGGTCTGGGTGGGATTTTAAGCAATCGTGTAGTACAATAATTTATTCTTGCATATGAGGAAACTGAGACACATAAGAGTGAGTTGAGTTGCTGTGTGACCCTGGGCAAGTCACTTAACCCTGATTGCCTTGCAAAAAAAAAGAGCAAGTTAAGTTTCCCACAACTCTGCTGTAAGGTTATAGGAGAGAATCCTATTTTCTTCAATCTCTGGTATCAAACTCAAATACAAAGGATCCCTGGCATATTAATTTAGAAAACCACAAACTGACATTATATGTGTTACACTATATTTTTAGCTATTTTGTTAAACATCTCCCAACTGCATTTTTATCTAATTTGAGCTATGTTCCAGAATTTTGAAAACCAGTTGTGAGTTTGATGCCTCTGCTCTATACCATATTGAATATTTTGAATCTAATCTGCAGGATGACAATTGGTGTATTAGGACTAGAACAAAGTAAATTTGTGAAGGTCTGTCTTCAAGGAGCTTAGCTTCCATTTTTTATATAAACCTCCAAAATTTCATTTCAAAGGAACCCTGAAAGCTATTCATTTATTTATTTTGGGTTTTCAATGTTCTCTTCCATAAGTTTTAAATTTTCTTCCCCTCCCTCCCCCCAAGATGGCATTAAATCTGATATAGGCTTTACATATATGTTCCTATTAAACATATTTTCACATTAGTCATGTTATAGAGAAGAATTAGAATGAATGGGAGGAACCATGAGAAAGAAAAACTAAACAAAACAGAACAACAACAACAAAAAAGAAAATAATCTTCTTCTCTCTGCATTCAGACCCCATAGTTCTTTCTCTGGATGTCGATGGCATTTTCCATCATGAATCCTTCGGAATTGTTTTAGGACCCTGCATTGCTGAGAAGCACCAAGTCTATCAAAGTCAGTCATAGCATACTATGATTGTTACTGTGTACAATGTTCTCCTGGCTCTGCTCACTTCACTCAGCATCAGTTCATATAATAAGTCTTTCCAGGCTTTCCTGAAGTCTGCCTGTTCATCATTTCTTATAGCACAATAGTATTCCATTATGTTCATATGCCACAACTTGTTCAGCCATTCCCCAATTGATAGGCATCCCCTCCATTTCCATTTCTTGGTCACCACAGAAAGAACTGCTATAAAAGTTTTTGTACATGGGGGTCCCTTTCCCATTTTTATGATCTCTTTGGGATACAGCCCTAGAAGTGGTATTGCTGGATCATGGGATATGCACATTTTTTAGCCCTTTGGGTATAGTTCCAAATTGCTCTCCAGAATGCTTGGATCAGCTCACAACTCCACCAACAATGAATTAGTGTTGAAGACTATTTAATACAACTGCACCAGTGCAACAATTGTCCCTAACAACCTCACTGGGGCTCTACTTTCCAATCATCTCTACCACATCAGAAACTTGGACTTCTTCCCTGGTTTCCCCAGCTTGGACAAGTTTTTGCTGTATCCTGACTAGGTCTGGGCTGCTCCCAAACTTCTTGCAGTCTTATCCACATGGCCCCATCCAGGGTATCCTCCTCTACTTCTAGCTCCCCTTTATGTGTCTTCCCCCATTCAAATGTAAGTTCCTTGATGGCAAAAACTGTTTTGCTCTCTTGTATTTTTATTCCTTGTACATAGCACAGTAACTGGACCATAGCAATCACTTAATGAATATTCTTATCTATCTATTGTGAGAAATGATTATTTCTCTCTTGTATTTAATAACTAACCATTTTCTCTTGAATTTAATAACTAATTATTGTATTTAATAACTAATTATTGTTTTTAATAACTAAGTATTATTAATCAAGGTTTTCCCTGTTTTCTACTTCCTCTTACAGAAAGCCAGACCAAGACTTAATCAGACAGCAAAAGAAATTCTAAGTTTGGGCTAATGGGTATATTCCTGTTCATTGTGTTTCCTCACTCAAGTCTGGGAAAATGTGGATCCTCCCTTTTGTCGGACAGGTGATATGGAAATTGATGAGCCACTCTGACCATGATTTAGGTGACCCAAGGTACCCCATGACCCTCATTGTAATTTAGCCTGTCCTCTCATTATAATATTTATATTCTCAATTATTAACCAATTAGAGTTGATTGCCACCCTGAAGAACACCTGATAAGGGCATATAAGCTGTGAGTCCACTGCCATTAGGGCTCTTTGGTCTAAGAGAAATGGCCAAATGGTCATCCTTTAATTAATAAACTTTACGGCCTTATTAATAAAATTATTAAATTACCCAGAAATTATGTCTTAAGCCTTATTTTTAAAAACACTACATCCTCTGTTTGTCTCCTGAGAAAGCCCATTACACTCTTAAATAACTCTAATTGTTAGGAAATTTTCCCTTACCCTTGAAGAAAAAACAAAACCAACCAACCCACCCACCCACCAACCAACCAAGCAAACCAAAAAAACCCCAAGCCTAATCCTTTTTCCATATGTCACTCCTTCAAATATTTGAAAGCACTTAAGTATACCTTCATCCCTACCTCTTCCCCTTCTCCCTATTGTCCTTATGTGATCTTCAGGTGTCTAATGTCTGCCAACTTTTCTCCCCTTTTCTCTTAGGATTTCATACCTTTATTATATCTAATTGAGCCTAAGTTACGTGCTGTTACTGCCTTGGGGAATTTATCTTTTAACTGTAATCATTAAGGACCTTACCCCCCACATAAACAAGTACAGGTAGTCAATAAATGTTTGTTGATTGCCTGAAGATAGCTAGTTAGGTAAAGAAAGGTTGTCCCTTGTAAATATAATTTCATGTAAAAGGACAGTTTGGAAGGACAGAAAGAACACTTTCTTATGCCTCTAAAGGCACACAAAGTGGGCAGCTCTCTCCTATAAGATTGACATTGGAGGAGATATATTTCTCAAGTCTTGGGTTAGTCACATAGGAAATCTCATGGAAATAGGATTTTTGAGATGATTAGGCTGTTTAACTTAGGGTCGATAAAGTATGGAGCTTCTGAACTCAATGCAATGGATTTAATTCTGGAAGGGCTGGTTTATACAGCCTCAGACTGTATACAATGTTATCCTGGTCAGCTATGCTATAACTGTCTGCAGTGAGCTCCAAGGATCATAAAGCTAGAGGAATTCCACAGAGTTTACTTCCCATTCTACAGAAGAAGAGATTGAAGCCCAGAGAATTTAATTGACTCATTCACATGACTAATATGTGGCAGAGCTATGCTAAAGGACAGCCATGACTGTCCTATTGATTTAATTCCATTCAGTTCAATTCAGTTTGAATTGATTCAATGAAGTTTGATTCAGCAAATATTTATTAAGCTTCCCAGTGCGCAACAACCTAGGTTAGGTGTTAAGGATATGAACATGAAAAATGATACTCTTCCTCAGAGAATTCTAATCTTAGTGATGGAAAAGTACATAGATTAGATCAGGGCAGAGGCAAAGCTATCTCAGCCCTGCCTTTAGATCAAATGCAGGCCATCAGGGATGGAGGAACGCTAAGAGTCAGCCACACATGGTCAGTTGGTTATAGCATCACTTTAAAGCTATGGGGAAATTTTGGCAGTCTTTGGTTCTTTTAATATTCTTCATCTTCTGGTTAGCATAATGAGGCAAGTAGGTGGTACTTTGGTTGGCGTGCTGAACTTGGAATTGAGAAGATGAGTTCAAATCCTCTCTCAGACCCTGAGAAGCTATGTGACCTGGGGCAAGTCACTTTGTTTCTTTTCCCTGTTTCCTCATCTGTAAAACAGATAATAATTGTACCTACTTTATAAGGATTAAATGAGATAATATATATGAAGTGCTTAGTAAACACTAGAGTGCTATATAGAGGATAACTGCTATTAACATTTATATAGTGCTTTATAGTTTGCAATATGCTTCTCGTATATCATCTCATTTGATCTTTACAGCAGCCCTGTGAGGTAGGGACTATTATTAACTTCCTTTTACAAATGAGGAAACTGAGTTTGACAGAAATTGTGCCTTGCTCAGTTACATAGCTTGTAAGTATCTAAGACAGGATTCAAACTTGAATCCTTACAGCTCCAAGTCCAGTACTCCCTCATCTGCCAACTTGATCATTTGGTTTTTAAAAATTTCTTGGGGTTTTTTTGGAGGCAACTGGGGCTAAGTGACTTGCCCAGGGTCACATAGTAAATGTGAAGTGTATGAGGCTGGATTTGAACTCATATCCTCCTGACTCTACTACACCACCTAGCTAACCCTTGATCATTGCTATTTGAATCTTGCCTAGATTGAAAAAAATGAACTCTATAAGTATGAATCAGGAGGGAAGCATAGATAGCAATTTGTTTGAAACATATTGGGAGTCTTAGGGGACCACAGGTTCTATATGAATCAAGAATATGATATGCTAGTTAAAAAATAACCTTTTGCAATCTTGAACTTCATTAAGACAAACATAACTTCTAGGAATATGGAAGTCCTTGTTCTAGAATAAGGCAATAACCCTTCTGTACTCTCTAATGATTAGATCATATATGGAGTGTTGTGCTTAATTCTGGTGACCACATGTAAGAAAGGACATTGATAAACTGAAGAATGTGCAGAGGAACACCACTGAACGAGTGAAGAAATTCAAGTACACATCACATGAGGATCAGTTGAAATAACTGGGGAGATTTACCCTGAAGAAGAGAAGTCTTAAGAACAGCTGTCTTCAAGGTTTTGAATGACTGTGATATACAAGGATTAGGACTGTTCTGTTTGTTTCCAGAGGGAGGAACCAGAAGCAAAGGGTGGAAGTAGAAAAGAAACACATTTAGGCTTGGTGTTAGAAAAAACCAAACAACAACCCTTCCTAACCATAAGATATGTCCCAAAGTAGAAATGGTTTTCTTGCTTGAGAGGTGATTGATTTCTCCTCCTCAGAAGATTTCAAGGAGAAATTGAATGGCTATTTACTGGCATATGGTAATGGGTATTCGTTTTAGAATATAGATTAGACTAGATGACTTCTGAGTACTCTCCAATTCTAAGATTCTGTCTACATACTCAATTGTTTTCATTAAATATACTTCTCTGGAGCAAAATGATGTATTTATCTAGTGGGATTCAATGAGTCAGATACTCTATTGACTACTTTGAAAAAAAAGTCCCAGGTGGAAAGAATACTGACCTTTGACAGATTGGAAGTGTGATAGCCTCATTAACTAGTTCTGGTGGGGGATGAAGATCTAGAATTCCTTTAGGAACTTTCTCTTTTTAAGATGCTATTACAAATTCTTTCCTTGTTGAAAGAGCATGGTAAATCTTGCTAGCATGTAGGGCTTATGCACCTTAGTACAGATAATTGGTGGGAGAATGTGAGTACCTCTTCTTTCAAAGAGCTTTTAAACAGATAATTGGTAGAGAAAATGGGTGGTCTGGCTAACCCAGTTCAATTTAGAGCTACAATTTTCCTCTCTTTAATTCAAGGTTGAATTTAATGGAATGGATATTTCCAGTTTCCTGCTGGATTTTGGCAGGGACATATGTGTCTTTTGAAGGTATTGCTTTATAATGAAATTAGGAAAGACTCCATCTGTTTTCCTTTCTAAAGGCTTTTGCTTTGTCTCCCAACACTTCTTTCCGATAAATGATGGTAATGAGAAGCGACAATCAGGTAACATAGAGGCAGTCTATATTCCAAATTTTGAACAAGGTGATTTGTTCATATTATTTGGAGTTCTTGTAAGGGATTAATGTTTGAAAAGTGTGTAGCTAGCCTTAACTATAAGGGTCTCTGTAAACAGGAAAATGCTGAAAGGGAAAGAAGGAAAGTGGTTATTTGGACATTGGTCATCCACAATGACTGTCATATCCACTCTTTCCTTTTCAGAACTGGGGTTGCCTTGCTATAAGATTAAATCCCCAAATATAACTGCTATGTGTGAAGTATTGTGTTAGGTTATGTGGCTACAAAGACAAAAATCCTAGTCCCTGCTCTCAGGGAGCTTACATTCTATTAGTAGACAATATATGTATGCAATTATAGTACAAGAAAACTGAAGGGAGGGGAGAGCACTAACATCTAAGGAAATCAGGTAAGGTTTCATATAGAAGATGATATCTAATATGATTTTTGAAGGCAGAGGTAGAGATGAGGAGGGAGGACATTCCAGACATAAGAAGCAGTTTGTGAAAATGCATGGAGGTTGGAGAGAGGATATCACTTTTAGGAAACAGTTTAGGGGTCCAGTTTGGTGAAAATACAAAACCCATGAAGAAAAGCAGTATGAAAAAGGTCTGTAGAGTTAGATTAAGAGTCTGTGCTTTATCTTATCAGTGATGGGGAGCCAATGAAGTTTGTTGCAGGGGTAGATGGGTAAAGTACCATAATAATGTCCGTGACTGTGACTGAAGTAGTTCATTTGGCAACTGGATGGAGAATAGATTGGCAAAAGGAGAAAGAGAAATCTTTGAGATCAATTAGGAGACTATTTCAATAGTTTAGGCAAGAAGTTATGAGGATCAGGACTGAGAGGGAGGGTAGCTATGTAAGTGGGTGGAAAGGAATAAGAGAAAAGTAATATGATACTAATAACTAATTATTAATTTGTTTTAATTTATTTTTGTTAAGATTCCACTCCTGAAAAAACCAGTCATTCTCTAATGGGCATGACTGAGTTGTATGATTGACTAGATTTGGTGGGACTCAACTGGGAAGCCAGATTTCTGTTTAGAGTATAAATAAAATCCAGTCTGGGTGAGTTCTTCGCTTGAGGGAAGGAACTATTGTCCTTGAACCCTTCTACTAGATTTTTAGGGCAACCCTAAACTCACAAAGGAGAAAACTAGCCAGAGAGGTCCAGATGGAATGGCTTCCCCTGTCCAGATACCTCGAGGCTTGAGTTTCCTGATCAAGTCAGGTTCTCAGTAGGAGGAGCTAAAGATTTTCAGTCTGCCTACTCATTAAATGTCCACCAAGAAGGGTTGAGTTTCACTTCTCAGGAAGGTACACATCTGATTTAAGGCTTTTCATTGTCATTCTTGGCATGTTTGGTTACTGAAACAACTGACCATCAATTTATTGATTATTGGCTAGCCTAATTAATAAATTGATTAATAATACCTGGAAATTTTTCCCCTCAGGATTTTAGACAGGGAGATGTCCTTGAGCACAACTTTTATTTCTTTTTCATATTCCTCTTTCTTTTACCTCATTCTTTCTATTTGAGGATCAGATCATAGCTCCAACATAGACATGGATGAAGTCATTTCCTTCCCAACGACTCTATAAATCTGATAAAGTATTATGCTGTTAACAATATTGTGAATTATTTCCTAACATCAGTAGCCACACATTAAGCAAATTTCATAATGACGCAAAAGATTATTATCTCTATTTTTAAAGGAATAAAATGAGACCCAGAGAAATGCAGCTCCTTGCCTCAAATAATAATAGGCCATGAAGTGGGCAATCCTGAAACAAAGGCAGCCTTTACCTGCTCTAAGGTCAGGGCTCTTCCTGACATATTATCCTGCCTTCTTTTAGAGCAATGGTTTTAAATCAGAGGCCTGTGAACTTAGTTTTAAAAATATTTTGATAAATGGGTTTCACTCAACTTGGTTTCCTTTTTAGTCTCATTGATTTGGTTTTATGTGTTTAAACACATACCTGTGGGAAGGGGCACATAGGCTTCCTCAGGCTGCCCAAAGGGTTCATGATACAAAAAAGGTTCAGAACCTTTGAAAAAGAGGTTTTCACCCCATGGCAGTGAATTTGCTGTCTTCTTTTTTTTTGGCCTTAGTTTCCTCTAGGCCCTTGCTATTCATAGTTATAGTCTATCACTGGAAGTGGCCCTTTTGCCTTCAGGGAATTAGGGTTCTATTAATCACTTCATAAAATACAAAGGAAAACCCTACAAGGTTGAAAACGAAAAGATACATATTACAAAGGTAGTGGAATGGCTCATAGATACCAGATTTCTCCTCATGGAGGGTTGTCAAGGAAGGTTTAGATGACCACTCTCTGTTGTGATTTACTGGATATTGCTGTTTCAGGGGAGCTGTCTGGTTTGCATCAGAGAATAGTTTAGCTCAAGTTGTATCATGTACCAATCAATCCACTAACAAACACAGGATGTATGGAATCATTTGACCAATATTTGACACATAAGAGGTTTTGGACACTAAGTCATATCATTCAACCTAGATGTTAAAAAGACATTTACAGAATATGGGAGTGAAGGATAGTAATGGTGAATGAATACTGAAGAGTGGATAGTCCTATAAAGGAGCTGGATTTAAAGTTTTGAAGGGTCCTTGTATAAAATAGGCATTAGACTTTTTCAGTTTGGCCCTAGAAGTCAGATCTAAGAGACTATATCCTTTGCCTTCTGGAATATCATATCCCAAGTTCTTCACTTCTTTAAATTGGTAACTACTAAATCTTTTGTGATTCTGGTTGTGGCTCCTCAGGACTCGAATTCTTTCTTTCTGGTTGCTCATAGTATTTATTCCACTTGACTTGGGAGCTGTGGATTTTGGTCATAATATTCCTGGTAGTTTTCATATTAGGGTTTGTTTGAAGAGATGACTAGTGGATTCTTTCAATTTCTTTTTTTTTGCTTTTTTTGGAGGGCAATTGGGGTTAAGTAACTTGCCCAAGGTCACACGGCTAGGTTTTGTTTGTTTGTTTGTTTGTTTGTGTGTGTTAAGTGTCAGAGGCTGAATCCGAACTCTGACTCTGGGTCATCACTCTACTCACTGCACCATCTAGCCGCCCCCCTGATTCTTTCAATTTCTACTTTGCCATATGGTTCTAAGAGATCTGGGCAGTTTTCTTTCAAGATTTCTTGAAATATAAGGTCTAGGCTTTTTTTTAAAGTCCATTGGCTTTCAGCTAGTCCAATGATTCTCAAATTATTTCTCTTCTTTCTGTTTTCCATGTCAGTTGTTTTTCCTATGAGATGTTTCACATTTTCTTCTATTTTAAAACCTTTGGTGTTTTATTATTTTTGATGTCTCAGGGAGTTATTAACTTCATTTGTCCAATTCTAATTTTCAAAGACATCTTCTTTGGTAATATTTTGTACCTCTTTTTTCCCCTTTCAGATCTTTCTTCTCCAACTCTTGCTTTTCCCCCTTATTTTTCCATCTAGCAACCTCATTTAGTTTCTAAAATTATTTTAGCTCTTTTTAAAACTCTTACTTTAACTCTTCTAGGAATTCTTGTTGGATTTGTGTCCAAACTGCATTTTCTTGAAGGCTATGCTTTAGCCTAGCTTATAAGTAATCATCTTCTGTTTTTCTACCTTGAGCTTCCCTGTTGCCATAATATTTCTTTGTGGTGGGATTATATTTTTGTTTGCTTATTCTTTTATACCACTTCTTGATTTTGGAATATATGTTAGTATATTAATACATATTATCATAAGATACACAATATATGCTGCATACCTCTGTAGCGGGGGAGGATGTCTGAGCTTCTAACCTCTTCTGTCTTTTGGCGATTTTCACAATTTAGGCTAGGGGTCTGAAATCTTTCAGTGCTCCCAAAGTGGTGTCATCTGGATCCATGCTCTGTAAGTTCTTGACTCAGGCTTGTATTTGTTGGCTTCTCCTTGGTTGGGAGTTTCAGTAGATTGTTATTGGTCTCAGTCACTATTAGCTTGCTGGGAACCTATGAAGGCTTGGAGTGGCTGAATTGCCAACTCCTCTTTGGTCTGGGACTCTTGTTCTGGTTATCCCACTGAAAATTTATGTTAGGCTAAAGGCTAGAACTGAATCATTGCTCTAATTCTGGGATTAAAGCCATATAATTCCAAAATTAGTTCCTTGCCCAGTACACAGCTAGAGACAGTGCCCATGGCTGCTCTTCTCTAACCTGGATCTGTGACCCATAACTGGGCAGTGGGCAGAAAAACTGCCAGATGGCACCTGTTCCTGTATCCAGCAACTCAGGGATGCCCTGGGATCTCTTTCTGCTGAAGTGCTTCCTGCCTGGATGCCCTGTCTTGACCTTCTATTTATTTTTATTTTTAAAGAATATCTTGTTTTCCATCAATTACATGTAAAAACAAATTTTAACATTTGTTTTCTTTTAAGCTTTGAGTTCTAAATTCTTTCCCTCCTTTATCTCCTCTGTCCCTGAGAAAATAAGTAATCTGATATAGGTTATATGTGCAATCATGTAAAACATTTCTATATTAGTTATTTTGTGTAAGAACACTCAAACAAAAAGAAGGAAAGTGAAAAATAGTTTGCTTTGGTCTTTATTCAGACACATCAGTTCTTTCTCTGGAGGCAGATAGCACTTTTCATCATGAGTCCTTTGGGATTGTCTTGTAACACCGTATTGCTGAGAATAGCTAAGTCATTCACGATTCTTCACTGTACAATATTGCTGTTACTAAGTATAATGTTCTCCTGGTTCTGTTCACTTCACTTTGTACCAATACATGTGAGTCTTTCCAGTTTTTCTGAAATTATTCTACTTGTTATTTTTTATAGGACAATGATATTCCATTATAATCATATACCACAGTTTGTTCAGCCACTCCCCAATTGATGGGCATCCCCTCAATTTCTAATTATTAGACAACACAAAAAGAGATGCTATAAATATTTTTTGTACAAGTAGGTCCTTTTCACTATAAAAAAATCTCTTTGGGAGACAGACCTAATAGTAGTATTGTTGAATCAGAGGGTACACACAGCTTTATATCCCTTTGGGCACAGTTTCTTGGTCCTCTTTTGGTCCCTGGGTAGTAGAATGCTCAGTGTCACAATTCTCCTGATCAGACCCCATCCCCAATGTCCACATACATTTCTTTCTGTCTCTTGAAGCTGCCCTGGGCTGGGAAAATGACTTACTGTGATTTCTTGCCTCGCACAATTAGTTTGCTCTTTGAATCAGCTCCCTGGGATACCATAGTAATCACAACCCCACCCTCTTCCCCCACTTTTATTTCTCAAGCCATAGGTGGCAGCAGAGAGCAACAACCCCTTATAAAAAAGCTTGTCCTTTTGTCAATTACAGGTGAAAGCCGTCATAGGGACTCTTGGATAGTAACATCATTCTCTCCAAACAATCAGAAATCCTTCAGCTTAAGTCTTCTCTTAGTTGACTTACTGCAAAAGCTCTAGAGGAACAGTTTTTAACATCGCCCCCGGTATCTTCAACTTCTCTTAAGGTCCTCCTCTAACCTATCAGTCCCTGTGCTGCTGCCTTGTAAATTCTCTTGTCCCTCTCCTGCTGCTGCTTCTATTTCTCCCTTCCTTCTTCCTTCCCTCCCTCCCTCACTTCCTTCCTTCCTTCCTTCCTTCCTTCCTTCCTTCCTTCCTTCCTTCCTCCCTCCCTTCTCCTCTCCCTCCCTCCCTCCCTTCCTCCTTTCCTCCTTCCCTTCCCCCCCCCTCTCCCAACTCTCAGAGGCTCACTCTTCCCTTAAAGCATCACAGTTCTACAAATTACCCTTATCAAATTAGAATATTTTAAAAATCATAACTCAACCTACAAATGTTTATGTCATTTTTCATTTTCTTAGTTTTATCCTGTATCAGAAAACATGCTTATATAATTTAGGAAAGGCACCCATCATGCCTCAGCTCTGAACTCTTTTCGTGATGTTTAGTCATTTTCAGTCATGTCAGACTCTTCGTGACCCCATCTGGGGTTTTCTTGGAAGAGATACTGGAGTGGTTTGGTACTTCTGTCTCCAACTCATTTTACAAATAAGGAAACTTAGGCAAACTGGGTTAAGTGACTTGCCCAGGATCATACAGCTAGTGTCTTGGGCCAGATTTGAGCTCAAGAAGGTGAGTCTTGCTGACTCTAGGCCCAGCACTCTATCCACTAAGTCACCTAGCTACCCTATCTGTTTCTTTGATGCCTTTCAAATTGTGTTTTCACTTACATTTCTATAGTTTCCAATAAATAAAATCCTTTTTTTCTCTGTCTCTTTAAAATATCAAATTCTTCCCACACAAGTAAGACATCATTCTACGTTATTAGAGGAGATCCAAGTCCTCAAATCTGTACCACAGATCATTTTCTCTCCAAAGCCATCCAAATCCCATCTGAAAGCTGTTTCTTTATGTGCATATTTTATCAGTTTATATTGAAAGAACATTCTTTTTCTACTCATATTAGATATCAAAATGTTCATTCATAACAGTGGTGATATAATATATCTTTGAGAATAAATATATGTCTTCCTTTACACAAAAACATTCTTTGCCCTTTTTATCATTAACTATGCCTTGTGAAAGAAGTATATCTTTCACAACAATGATCAAACTCTAACATGGTTTTATTGAAAAGATCTATCTATCTATCTATCTATCTATCTATTCATTTATTCATGCCCCAATGCTAGAGCCATGCTAACCCAATGTTTTCTTTGTTACTGTAGAGTGGCAGACCAAGAGAATGCTGAGGACATAGCAGTATGTTGGAATTTCAGCAAGAAATCTGATAAATTCTTTTATGCTACTCATGTGGACAAATAGAGAACTACTGGTTTAATGAGGTTAAGTAGATTTGGAACTGAACGAATGACTGGATTCAAAGAGTAGTCATTAAGGGATCATCTGTCAACTTGGAAGGAATTCTCTCCTGTAGTGCCCAGTGAGATGTCTTTGGCTCTTCTGTCAATGAGGTGGATAAAAGCATAGGGGGAATACTTAGGAAATTTTAAGATGGTATGAAGCTGGGAGGGAGAGCTAACAAAGTCAAAGTTGAGATTCAGAAAGATCTGAAAAGCTTGGAATAATAAGTCATATCTAAGAAGATGAGGTGTAATAGAGATGAATTTATTTATTTTTTAAAAAGCAATTGGGGTTAAGTAACTTGCTCAAGGTTACACGGCTAATTATTTATGTGTGGGTGCTAAGTACTGAGGTCGGAACTGATCCCTGGTCCTTCCGACTCTGGGGCCAGCACTGTGCCACGTAGCCGGCCTGATAGAGATAAATTTAGGTCATTCACATGGACTCAGGAAATACAGTGAATAAATTACCAAAGGAGAGCCATCTCAAGGTCACTGAGTCATGTTGGGAAACAGCGGGCTCTCCCTTTCTGAAGGTTTTAAAGCAATAGTTGGATTATCACTTGAAGGGAGGATAAAGAAGGTATTATCACTGTGGGGTAGACAGGCTATGCAATGGATACAGTACTGGATCTAGAGTCAAGAAGACCAGAGGTCAAATTTGGCTTCAGACATTTACTACATGTGTGACTTTTGGCAAGTCACTTAACTTATGTATGTCTCAGTTTCCTCATCCACAAAATGGGGATAATAATAGAATCTACCTTTTAGGGCTGTTATGAAAATAAGATAATACTTGTAAGGTGACCTGCTAATCTTAATGAACTATATACATGCTATTACTGTTTATCACCATCACCATCATCATTTTTTTTTTGCCCTTTTGCAGGGGGGAGGGCAGGGCAATTGGGGTTAAGTGACTTGCCCAAGGTCATACAGCTAGTAGGTATCAAGTGTCTGAGGCTGTTTTTGAACTCAGGTCCTCCTGACTCCAGGGCTGGTGCTCTATTCACTGCACCATCTAGCTTCCCTATCATCATCATCATTATCATGGTAGGTGGCCTCTGAGGCTCCTTCCAAATCAGATTCTATGATTCTGTGCATTATTAAGTAACTATTTTCAAGGAATTATACTGAATTCTACGATAATATTTTTTTAAAAGTTTCCTGCTATTAAGATGCTCATAATCTAGTTATATTCCAAAGAAGAAAAAGAAAAAGAAAAGAAATAACATCACGACCATGACATATTACAGATTACACATGCAAGTGAAGGATATGGATCTTCCTGGTAGAGATGACAAGTGGGCACAGAGGCAATTTGGCAAGATATGTCATATGTGGGGGATTTCTATTGTCAATCAAAAGTCTCATTTTTTTGAGGGGGGCAGGCAAGTCAACTGGGGATAAGTGACTTGCCAAGGCCATATAGCTGGTAAGTATCAAGTGTTTGAGGCTGGATTTGAACTCAGATCCTCCTGACTCCAGGGCTGGTGCTCTCTTCACTGAGTCACCTAGCTGCCCCAAAAGTCTCATTTTGATTATAGAAAGCATTCAAGAAAGTCTTATTTTCCTGATAGTTTTATTTCTCAAAAGTCAGTAAGAAAACAATGAAGGGGAAATACCACTCCGTTTCTCATTCTGATCACCTATTTAGTGAGGGAAGTCTTAGGTGAAAGTGCTAATGCTATTCTAGAACTCATAAGAATGTAGACAGTGAGGAGCACAGTTAAGTAAGTTCCCCAAACTTCAGGCAAGTAGATCTCAAGAAGTCAGATTAAAGCAGGGATTATTCTAAGGCTAGAGACTTAAAGCCTAAACAAATTACCTCCTGACAACACGCAGAAGTAATTAAAGAACAATTGGACTTGGAAAATTTGTTGAGAATGGGCAAAGTGCTGAAATACTAGAAGTTGACATATTCTAATTTTCAAAATGGGGTGGTATGAGATAATTGAAATTATAGAATAGTAAAATTAATGATAGGCATTGGCAAAATTCTAGAACATTATTAAATGGATGGCTTATGAGTACTTAGAAAAGGAAATGGTGACCACTGGGATTTAAGACAGCTTTGCTAAGAATATGTTATGCCAAATTAATATAATTTGCTCTTTTAATACAGTTACAAGGCTGGGCGGATAAGGGAAAGTTCTGGAAACACAGTGTATCTGGATTTCATCAAAGCACTTAATAAAACTTCATCATACAGTTGTGGATTTATAGCCAGTTGAGAATTTTGTTTAATGGATTGATGTCAACTTGGAAGAAGGTCGATGTGGACATAGCTCAGGCTTCATCTATTGAACAATTTTATTCATGACTTGGATGAAATTTTAGAGAACAAATAAACTGGTATGAATAGCTAATATGTAAACAAATACAATGAGGATCCCAAAAGAGCTCATCTGACTGGAAAAATTTAATGAGATGAAGTTTAGTCAAGGTAACTGTACAGTTCTATAGTTCAGCTGAAAAGCAAGTACATTTTCCATATTGCATATGGCTTCTCTCTTACATTTTCTCAAACCAAAATGTAATAGAATTCAACAAAACCTTAGTTCTCCAGTCCTAACTGTATTTTTGAAGATTGTGGTTTGTTCCTGGGATATTTTTTTCTTCCCCAGAGTCAACTTTTCTCTTTTGAATTAGGCTTTTTCTAGACAATACCACCAGTAGTGAGTGAGCTGTGTCTAACTCCATTCTCATGATAAGAAAAATGGTCTTTTTGAACATTTGTAAAATGCTATTCAGTTTCCTGAGTCATTGACTATATATTGTCCATAAATGACTCCCTGTATGGTAACTAACAGGAGTGCAGGAACAAAAGGTGCCTGGCAAAGTTTAATAACTAGAATAAAAACTTTTTAATAATTAGCTCTCCTACAGTAGTAGCAGGTTAATAATAATAATAATATGTAGAAAAGGCAAAATAGAGACATCAGCTAGAGACCTGGAAAGAAGCTCAAAGAGAATATAAGACAGACCTTTTATTCTGCCTTTTATTCTGTGAAGAGACTGCAATGGGAGGAAAACAAGTAAACTGGCCAAAGTTGCATGGATAGTGAGTAACAGAAGCCAGATTTTACCAAAAAATTCCACATCTAGTCTTCTTTGCTGGGTACTATAGTATTGTCTATACACTTTCCAGTTCTCTATGTAATCCATGATTATCTAGAGGGGTTTTCCCAATACTTCATGGGAGGAAACCAAGAGACAGTGAATAGGATAGTATGACTGAAATGGTGGCTATGAACTGATAGCTCCTGGATGGTTGCATTGTGATCCTTTAAATGTTTTTTTTTTAATTTTAAACAAATACTAAAACTTAAATACATAATAAGAAAAAGAAACATGATAAACTTAAATATAAAATAAGAAAATAAAAAAAGACATGTCATGTGCACAGCAGGACCTATGAGAGGATTCAGAATATGTAGCAATAGCTTATCATTCCAAGAAAGTCTATATATTAAATATTGTGCATTAAGTTGAAAACTATCCATCTTTGCCTCCTTGTAGATTTTCTTTTGTTCTTTGCTGTATACTTTTTACTTTGCTTCCCCCTGCCCTTACTCCCCCCTACCCACCATCCCAAGGCTTCAACTGAGCATGGATATATTTATATATAAGTATTGATATAGGCATACACATATACATAAATACACATACATATATACATGCATGCATGTATAAACATCTACTTCCCCTAAGAGATTCTAGTCCTAATCTTGTTCTTAAGTTTGTGCCTATCTCTTTTTCCCCACCTCTCCTAACTTCTCTACTTCTATCTGCTACCTTGCCCTTCTGTTACTTAACCTACCCTCACTCCAGCAATCCTTCCTTTATCCTCCCATTCCCCAAATCTAAACATCCCTCTTTGACCTATTCCAACCCTCTCCCTTATCCTCCCATTCACCTAAGTCTAAACGCCATTCTATATCCCTTTTTAACCTATACTCTTTTTCTCCCCTCTAAAGTTCCCTCCTTTATCCTCTGTCCCCTCTCTACTCCCTTAGAGTTTAATTTCTTATTAATTTTAGAAGACTTTTATACTATTCTAGATGCATATGTATTTTCCTATCTTAAACCCATTCCCAATGAAAGTAGGTTTCCAGAACTAACGGTCCCACTACCTCATCTAATTCCTCTGTATTGGTTCTTCCTCTTGCACCTCATTTTTATAAGATAATTATTCTATTAGCTGTTCTTGAATGGTTCTACTTTTTAAGTCATGTCATACTCAGATCTACCCCAACCTTTCTTATGTTACCTAATTAGTAGTAACAATCTTAGACGTAAGTTTTATATTTTCTGTACATAAAAGGTAAACGTTCTCTCCTTATTGAGCCCCTTCTAATTGGTCATTGGTATGTACCTTATATTTCTCTTGGAAAATCTTGGTTTTTTGAGTTCAGGGTTTGTTTTTTTTTTTTTTTTTAGTAGAGTCCTAAAAGTCTGACAGTTGATCAAATGTCCCTTTTTTCATTCAGAATTATGCTTAGCTTTGCTGGGTGTGATATTTCCAGTCAGAAGCCCAGTTCTTTTGCTCTTTGATATATAGTGTTCCAAGACCTGTGATCTTTTAGTGTTGACAATGCTAGGTCTTGTGTAATTCTGATTGTGGTACCATCACATGTAAATGGTTTTTTCTTGTTGCTCATATTTTTTTGTCCTTGATCTGGGGGGTTTGGAATTTAACTATACTATTCTTATGAGTTTTCTTTGTAGGATCTCTTCCAGGTGGTGATCAGTGGATTTTTTCTATTTCTACTTTCCCCTTTTGTTCTAATGCTTCAGTACAATTTTCTTCAATTATTTCTTGTATTATTGTATCAAGATTCTTTTTTTTTTTATTAGAACTTTCAGGTAGTCCAACTTGTCTCTTCTTGATCTGTTCTCTAGATCCAATGTTTTTCTTATGAGATGTTTCACATTCTTTTCTATTTTTTCATTCAATATATATACATACATGCATAAGTATATGTATATGTACACACATACATACATACATATATATGAAATTTCTTTATCTCTTATAACTTCGCTGGATTCTCCTTGCCCAATTCTGATTTTTGAGGAGTCATTTTCTTCCTTCAGATTTTGGATCTCCTTTTCTAATTGATTGATTTTCCTGTCATAATCTTCTTGTTTTTCTCATATTATTATTCTTATTTTTCTTTTTAATCTCATTTGATTTTTAAAGTCTTTTTAAAGTTTCTCAATGAATTCTTTTTGAGCAGGTGACCATTTGACATTACTTTTGGGGGGTAGAAGAGGGTTTCTTTGCTTCAGTATCCTCCTCTGAAGATGAACCCCGGTATTCTCTATCCCCATATTAACTCTCTGTGGTTGGATTCTTTCTCCTTTGCTTGTGTATTTTTTCCCTTAGTAATTTAGTTTTCATAATCACCTCCATTCCTGGGGTATGAGGGATGGTGCCTCTGGTCTCAGATCCTCTTTAGTTCTCCCCTCTGACCTGGAACTCAAACCAATACTTCCAGCCTCCTCTAAGTGCCCATGTCAGCAGCATCCTGCCCCACTGATTCTGCAATCCCCTGGCATGCACTGCTTTCTTCTCGCCCCACAGCTCTCTGCAGCAAAGCTGGCTCTGGCATTCCTTGTCAGCAGAGGTTCCCTCCATCTTCCCCAGGTTAGAAACCCAACTGTCCTCATTGTCCCAGGGTCAGGGTGAGGCAGCCTCCCAAACCAGCTAACCCTAGGGCTTGCTTGTTGTTAAAGGGGACACAAACCTGGAGGTATTTACTCTTCACAGGGAAGAAATCCAGTCCTGAGATTTTTCTTCATGTCCTCTCTGATGCCCCAAGAGAACCTTTGTTCTGCCCCTACTCTTACTTGTTTTCATGGCTCTGTGTTCACTCAGAGGCCCTATTTTATCTCTTTCATGGAGGAAAATCTTGAGAGATGGAAATTTCTGACCTACTCCACCATCTTCCCAGAATCATCTCCCATTATAAACCTTTAGGAAAGAATATGTAGCCTTCATGTTCCCCACCCCTGCTACATTTATCCTTCATTTTTCTACCAGTATAATCTTTATATTATACATAGCTCCAGTCAAGAGACAGTACTGCATTATGGAAAGAGTGGTGCGAGGATTAGCACCAAATGACCTGCTTTTGAACACTATATGTGTCATTTATTACTGCAGAACCCTGGGCAAGTTACTTAATTTCTCTGGGCATCAGTTTTATCATCCATAAGCTATGGGAGTCAGGCAAGATTATCCCTATGGTTCCTTCCAGTTTTAGAGCTATGATTCTGCCTCTCTTCTATTAGATAGACAGATAGATCAACCAATAGATTGTCAGACAGACATTTAAATAGAAAGACATACAGAAAGACAAATAGATAGTGTAAAGATATTAGGAGACACCCTGTTTTCCAGAGCTAACACCCAGCAAGCAAGTTGTGCCCTGAGATTGGCATAACAACAATTCTTTATACTCATCTTCTGGATGATCTCAGCCACAGCAAAATTCCAGAACTAAGATTTTTGATTTTCATATTATGCGTAATGATCATACTAACTATTTAGATTTTTTGGAGCTTCCCTATTTCCTAGAGGATCCTGACCTGAGAGCTGGGGCTGTAGCTGATGTGCTGAAATAGAAAGTGATCGATCATCTCCTGACATGCTAACAATCCCTGTGCTTATAACTGCTAAGTGAGCCGAACCAGGTGCTTCACTCCTGTTCTTATCATGCTAACTTTGGTTCTGTACCCTGCTGAATGATAACAAGGCTCAATAATACCAAAGTTGAATCACATGGCTCAACAGTTCTAATAACTTGGGGACTATTTTCACAAGACCCAAGAATGCCTGCATTCTCCCCCAAAATGCCAGCACACATGCTCCTGCTACATGGACTGTTCACTCAAGACCTAAGGATGATTGTGTTGTGGTCTAGTATGTTGTAGTTTTCATTCCTAAAACCCCTACCCCTGCCATAAGCAAGTAAACTTTCCTTTTCTGGAAGGTAGACTTTGCTTCCAAGCATTTTCCTCACTCTAAAATTAAACTGCTATTTGATTCCTGACTCACCTATCTCTGGCCTGTTTTGTTTGGCTCTGGCCATCTACAGGTTAGATATTGGTCCAGTCCAGACTATATTTAAAATTCTTTTGTTAATAGATAGATAATTTACGAAGCATATATTATATTCCAGGCATTATGCTAAGCCCTGGGAATGGAAAAAGCAAACAAAACAACCTCTGCCTTAAAGGAGTTATATTATAATTTGTATGTGGGATAGGTGTGGGGTGGGAGAAGCCAACACATACATTAAAAGGAACTGGAAAGCAAGGATGAGGGTGGATGGGTAGGGGAAATTAGAGAAATGACTGGGAAATAATGGGTGAACCTGGCTCTGGGAAACTGGCCTATTAGAGCCTAGAATGGTTCCATGAGTGGAGTAAAATTAAAAGAACTTAGAAACTTCCTGTTAACTACCAAAGATATTTCAAATTCCTTTCCTGGTCATTCAAGACTCTTTGAAATCTGGTACTTCTTTATGTTTCCAGTAATTTCATGTCATTCTTTCCCCTGCACTCTTTGATCTATTCCAATTGGACAGCTCTCTAGGCCCTGACCATACTTACACCCTTCCTTGAATGGTTACTCATACTCTTTATTATGCTTTGAAAATTCTCTCTCCTTTGAACTGTCTCACCATTTTGTAAACTGCAGCTAAAATGCCACCACCTCATTGAAACCTTCCCTGATTTCATCTGCTAGTAATGGCTTGCTTCAGATCCTCCAGAGCAGCTCCCTTAGGAACTGATTGGTGTAGAATTCCTTGGTGCCTAAAAATGAATTCCAAATGTGTTCAGGCCTGGGTTGCTTGGACTGGGCATAATTTCTGACTCATACTTTAAGGCTGCCCAGGTCTATCTGATATGGAAACAACTGATTTATTCTGCCAATTCAGTAGGGAAAAAAACAGGTCATTTCATTGAATGTTAAAGAGGACCAAATGTCCTAGGAGTAATTGAAAATACAAGTCTGAAACTTAGGAGAGACACTAGGATTGCAACTACATTTCCCTAGAGGTGTAGTTGAAGTCACAGTAGTGACAGACTGCCAAAGGAGAGTATATAAAAGGGAGAGAGAAAAAGTTTGAAGACAGAGCCTTGGGTAATATTCTCTTGAAGGAAATAATAAGAGGGATGGGTACAGGAGTTGAGAAGAGAACCAGACAAGGATGGTATCTCTGAAGGCAAGGAAAAAGAGAGTAATTGAAAGGAAGGTCTTCTGTTTCTCCCTTCATCCCATCATTTTTTCCCAAAACATCCATTGCTGTGTTCCCCTCTTGTTCCTGACTTTCTTTACTTAAGTCTAATGATATACAATGTCAGCCCACTTCCTTCACTTCTTTTAAGTAAGGCATACGCATGCAGGGCCACATTGAAGTGATGGATTTCATCCCACCAAAGTTTGTTGTTGTTGATCCTTTATTATCAAAGAAAACCAATGGCACCATGAGAGTGATGTCTTGACTTTTGCTTGAATTTGATTTATGTGAGGCACAGTTGTGCGAAGTCGTCACTTTATTTCTTTCAGATTCATCAAAGTCCAATGGCAGGACAAAAGTAAAGTTGACTGGCAATGGCCCGGGAGACAGTAGGTGATCTTGGTCTGTTTTAGAGAAATTCATGGGGTCACTCACTCCTCTGAGCTGAGTCCTCAGTTTCTCTTTTTTTGCAATTAAAACCTTGTGGACTTCTGTCTAGACATTTAAATTTTACTACTGGTCCCCTTCTTGGTTTTTTTCCCTCTCCTGTGATTTTTTGGGAGTCTTAACTGCTCATCTTCTTTCATTACAGCTCCTCTCTGTGCTGTCTTTATGGACATACATAGAGATTTTCCTCCTCCATCCCTTTTAGTTTAAATCCTACTGTATTAATTTTGTAAGACGCTAGGCAAATACATTTTCAACAGACTTTGTTAATTAACATTCATTAAAGTACTACTTCTCTTTACCAATTCTCTTCACAGATAACTTCCACCCAAGAAAGAGTCTTTGCATTAGGTTTAATGTAGCACAAATGTCACCAGCTTTTCCCTACCTGGGTATCCTGAATAAAGAAAATGTACTAGATCTATTTAAGGAAACAGCAAAGTCCACATAGGCTTGTTCACTTTGGTGTCAGCATGTGCCAAAGGCAAGCTGCTTCACTGAGCGTCTGCTGCTTGCCTGTTGTAGAGTTGCTAGGTGATAAGCTGAATGACATGTCTTGAGCAAGTGTTTCTGCTTGTGACTTCTGATAGTGACCACTCCTGCTTGTTGGAATTAGGATATTTTGCATGTGGAAGATACTCAGGGTTGGGGCGAGCTGTCCATAGCTGAATCTCAGGGGCAAGGTCAAGGTGGAAGGAACCTCATAAAGGCTGAGGCAAAATCTTCATGAAAGTGAGGTAAATTGGGAAATGTGTTGGTTTTTTTAAGTCTAAACCTATTTTTACACTTGGTTCCTTAGAATTTTGTCTGATCTAAGACAATGTTAGCCTATTTCAACATAGAGTGTTGGCCTTGGAGGCAGGATGACCTGGGTTCATATCCCACTTCTGATACTCACTAGCTTTTGTGACCATGGACAAATCACAATGTCTCAGCCTCAATCTTCTTTCCATGAAATGGGTAGAATAATAACTGTTCCCTACCTTATGGGACTGCTGCGATGCTCAGATGAGATAATGAATAAAGAATCAAAGAGCTAGAGTTGGAAGGAACACCAAGGGTCATGTAGGGGAATCCTTTCATTTAAAAAATAAAATGAAGGTTTAGGGAGTTAAATGGATTTTCTCAGGATTATATAGGTAGTAAGTAGCAGAATAGTCAGTCAGTAAGCATTATATAAAGAAAAGAGAAGACAATTCTCCCGAGGAGCTTCAATTTAATGGGGGAGACGATATGCAAATAACTTTCTGTAAACAGGCTATGTGTACTCTAAATGGAAAATGACGCCACTCAGAGCAGCAGCAGCCTTTCTCTCTCTACAGTGGTCAGCTACAGCCCTCAACTCCCCAGCAACCATGTTGAAGGGACCCCAGTTGCAATTGATCTTGGCACCACTTACTCCTGTGTGGGAGTCTTCCAACAGGGGAAAGTGGAGATCATTGCTAATGACCAAGGAAACAGGACCACCCCAAACTTTGTTGCCTTCACTGATGCAGAATGTTTAATTGGTGATGCTGCAAAGAATCAAGTTGCAATGAGCCCCACCAACATAGTTTTTGATGCCAAACATCTGATTTGTCACAGATTTAATGATGCAGTTGTATAGTCAGACATGAAGCATTGGCCTTTTACGATGGTGAGTGATGCAGGCAGGCCTAAGGTCCAAGGTACAAAGGAGAGACCAAAAGTTTCTATCCAGGAGAAGCATCTTCTTCTATGGTCTTCACCAACATGAAAGAAATTGCTGAAGCTTACCTTGGGAAGACTGTCAAAAATGCTGTGGTCACAGTACCAGCCTATTTCAACGATTCCCAATGTCAGGCCACCAAAGATGCTGGAAACATAGCTGGTCTCAATGTGCTCTGAATCATCAATGAGCCAACTGCTGCTGCTATTGCTTACGGTTTGGACAAAAAGGTTGGTGCCAAGAGAAATGTGTTAGTCTTTGACTTTGGAAGTGGTACTTTCGATATCTCCATTCTTATCATTGAAGATGGCATTTTTGAGGTCAAATCCACAGCTGGGGACACCCATGTGGGTGGGGAGGACTTTGACAACTGAATAGTCAACCATTTCATTTCTGAGTTCAAGCGAAAGCACAAGAAAGACATCAGTGAGAACAAGAGGGCTGTTTGCCATCTTCACACTGCTTGTGAATGTACAAAGCATACCCTCTCTTCTAGTACCCAGGCCAGTATTGAAATTGAATCTCTGTATGAAGGTATTGACTTCTATACATCAATCACCAGGGCCTGTTTCGAAGAGTTGAATGCTGATCTCTTCCGTGGCACACTGGACCCTGTGGAGAAGGCCTTAAGAGATGTCAAATTAGATAAGTCTCAGATTCACGACATCATCCTGGTGGGTGGCTCTACTCGAATCCCCCAAATCCAGAAGCTTCTGCAAGACTTCTTTAATGGCAAGGAGCTCACCAAGAGTATCAGTCCTGAAGAGGCTGTTGCTTATGGTGCAGCTGTCCAGGCTGCCATTTTGTCTGGAGATAAATCTGAGAATGTGCAGGACTTGGTGTTACTGATGTTACTCCTCTTTCCCTTGGAATTGAAACTGCTAGTGGAGTTATGACCGTTCTGATCAAATGTAATACCACCATCCCCACCAAGCAGACACAGACCTTTACCACCTATTCAGACGACCAGCCTGGTGTGCTTATTCAGTTTTATGAAGATGAGAGAGCAATGACAAAGAACAACAACCTGCTTGGCAAATTTGAGCTCACAGAATTCCTCCAGAACCCAGGGGTGTTCCTCAGATTGAAGTAACATTTGGCATTGATGCAAATGGCATCCCCAGTGTTTCTGCTGTGGATAAGAGCACAGGCGAGGAGAACAAGATCACCATCACCAATGATAAAGGACATCTGAGCAAAGAAGACATTGAGCGCATGGTCCAGGAGGCTGAGAACTACAAGGCTGAGGATGAAAAGCAGAGAGAAGAGGCGTCTTCCAAGAATTCTCTTGAAGCTTGTGTGTTCAACATGAAAGCTATTATAGGGAATGAAGAACTGCAGGGAAAAACTGGTGATGAAGACAAACAGAAGATCCTTGACAAATGTAATGACATAATCAGCTGGCTGGATAAGAACCAGACTGCTGAGAAGGAAGAATTTAAGCATCAGCAGAAAGAATTAAAGACAGTCTGCAAGCCCACCATTACTAAGCTGTACCAGAGTGCAGGGGACATGCCAGGAGGCATGCCTGGTGGATTCCCAGGGGTGGAGCAGCCCCCTCTGGAGGTGCTTCTTCTGGACCCACCATTGAAGAGGTCAACTAAACAATCAGAAGAAAGAGCATTCCACACATCTTTCCAAAAATTGAAGGACTCAAATTTGTAGCCAAGGCAGTAGCAGTTTTTTTTTTAAACAAATGCTTTATTAACTTCTGTTTTACATCATTCATTTCCACCAGATTTTCAGTTACAATCATTTTCCCCCCATTATTCCCCTACCCAACCTCCCAGAATAGCAGTCCCACAAGATAGTGCTTCCTCCAATCTGCTCTCTCCCATACCTTCTCCCATACCCCCATCGACTTTTCCATTAGAGGAAGATGAATCTTTGTGTCCCAATGCCTGCACATCTTATCTCCCAATTATAAGCAAAAGAGTATTAATAATAGTATTTATATATATATTTGAAACATTTAATGTTACGACCTTGAATTTCAGATCCATTTCCTTCCTCCCTTGTCACCCATTCCTTCTTGGGAGATAAGTAATTCAGTATATGTTGTACATGTCTATCTATGCAAAACATTATCATATTAGATATATTGTACAAGGCTGCTTATAATTCCATCCCACTCATCCCACCCCCCACCCGGTCCATTCCCTACATGATCCTGTCCCTCTTCTATAGTGGGTACTTCCAACCTCCCCTCACCCCAAGGATGCCCTCCCATCCATCATCCCTCCTCTCATACCCCTTCCCCCTATCCTGCTGCAGGTTGAGATATCCCATTTAGTATGTATGTCATTTTCTCCCTGAACCAAATTCAATGTGAATGTGGTTTTGCCTTTTTAGCCTTCCTTATTCTCCCCCTCCTTTGTAACCACTTCCCCTTGCTTCTTCTACATGGGATAGTTTACCCTACCCTGTCTCTTCCCAACTCCTCTTGCCACTTTCCTCTCTCACCTCATAATTTCATTCCTTGAGTATTCTCCCTTCCCAACAAATTCAACCTATGCCCTCTATCCATATATAACTGTAAGCATATACACACACATTCACATATGTATTCATATGACCACACCCCCTTCTTCCATTATTTTCATAGTGAGAAAGATATCATCAGTCACAATTATTGCTTTTCCATATAGGAATGAAAATATTTCAACTTTGATAAGTTCCCCTTGATCTCTCTTCCCAGATTACCTTCTCAGGCATCTCTTCCTTGTTGTGTCTGGATGTCAAATTTTCTATTCAATTCTGGTTTTTTCCTCAAGAATGCTTGAAAGTCCTCTATTCCACTGAGTGACCATATTTTCCCCTGAAACAAAATACTCAGTTTTGCTGGGTAGGTGACCCTTGGGTTCATTCCCAGTTCTTTTGCCCTCTGTAATATCATATTCCATGCCCTTCGATCCCTCAGTGTAGAAGCTGCCAGGTTCTGGGCTATTCTGATTGTGTTTCCACAATATTGAAATTGTTTCTTCCTGGCTGCTTGTAGTATTTTCTCCTTGATCTGCGGATTCTGGAACCTGGCTATAATATTTCTGGGATTTTTCTTTTTGGGATCTTTTTCAGGAGGTGATCGGTGGATTCTTTCAACCTCTATTTTGCCCTCTGGATCTAAAACATCAGGGCAGTTTTCCTTGAGAATTTCTTGAAGGGTGATTTCTAGGTTCTTTCCTTGATCATGGCTTTCAGGTAGTCCAATAATTTTTAAATTGTCTCTCCTGGATCTATTCTCCAGGTCAGTGGTTTTTCCCATGAGATATTTCACATCGCCTTCTATTCTTTCATTTGGTTGGATCTGCTTAACAGCATCTTGATTTCTCATTAAGTCACTAGCTTCCATTTGCTCCAGTCTAACTCTGAAGGAATGAATCTCCTCAGTGAGCTTTTGAGATTCTTTTCCATCTGGCAAATTCGACTTTTTAAGGCATTCTTCTCCTCATTGCCTTTCTGAGCCTCTTTTGCCATTTGAGTTAGTCTATTTTTTAAGGTGTTGTTTTCCTCAGTCAGGCTGTTGACCCTCATTTCATACTTTTCCTGCATCCTTCTCATTTCTCTTTCCAATTTTTCCTCCACTTCTCTTATTTGATTTTGAAAGTCCTTCTTAAGGTCCTCTATGGCCTGCAACCCACTCATGGTTTCCCCTGGGGCTTTTGGAGCAGGACTTCTGACCTCACAGTCCTTTTCCCGCTCTATGCCCCCAAAATAGGAGTCTAGGGTTGCAATTTTCTGTTTCCTTTGCCTTGGCATGTTGCCACTTAATTGCTTGACTTTTGGGCTTGTTGCCACACTATGGCTTTAAGGCCAGATAGAGGAATTTTCGTCCCAAACGTGTGGGGGGCAACTTCCGTTTCTGGCAAGCTGTAAACCCACCCACGACTTCCACCCTAGATCACAATCCAGATCCAGGGAGGTTAAAGCAAGAGCGATTACCCCCCAAGACTGATCGCTGGATCTCCCCACGATTTGTAAGCTGGGAGCCAGAGCTGCCTCTGAAAACTACCAAATGGCGTGTCTCCTCAGTGGCTTCTATCCCCCAGGGGAGGGAGCTGACGCATTCCCCAAATACAGGTCCCAAAGTCCATAGGACACTAACCTCTTACTTTGTCCTAGGCAAGTCTATGTTGATAATTCTGGAGTTGCCACAGCTCCTGGTGTTCTGGGGTTCCTCCAGCCTGCTGCTGGCCCTGCCGCCCTGGGGCTAAAACCTCGGCTCACGTGGACCTGAGCTCAGCTCGGCTCCTGTGCTCTGGGCTCTGTGCACTGCCAGGTCCTAGGGCTCTGCGCACTGCCAGGTCCCAGGGCTCTGCGCACTGCCAGGTCCCAGACCTCTGCGCTGGTCCTTCTTGCAGGGCTGCTGGGCTGACCTCAGCGGGAGGTTAGCTTCTCTGTGTCGTTCTGTGGGTGCTGGGCCTCCAGAAGTTGTTCAGAGTCCCCTTTTACATAGTTTGGGGGGAATCTGGGGGCAGAGTGGCTTGGATGAGCTGTTTCTACTCCGCCATCTTGGCTCCGCCCCCTCGGCAGTAGCAGTTTTAAAAGTAGCATTTAAGCTGTTTTGTAAATCTGGGTATTCTGAATACTTGTATGTGTGCAGAGGGAGAGAAGTGAACAGCATTGCACTTTGTTAGTATTGTAAACAAATAGAAATGCAATTGTCCTGGAGAATAAAATCTATTTAAAATTGGCACCATAAAGAATAAATGGAAAATGACAGATAGAAAGCACTAGAATTAAGAGAGATTGGGAAAGGCGGGATTTGAGCTGGGACTTGAAGAAAGATGGAATCCAGGAAGTGGAGCTGAGGAGTGGGAGCATTCCAGGAATGAGGGCTACCAATGAAAATGCCCAGAGCTGAGAGATGGCTTGTTTGAGGAACAACCAGAAGAGCAGTGTCACTGGATCAAAGAGTATAATGAGTAGAGATGTAAGGTGTCAAGAAGATTGGAAAGGTGTGTGTGTGTGTGTGTGTGTGTGTGTGTGTGTGTGTGTGTGTTTGTGTGCATGAACACACACTAAGATAACTTATACAGGGCTTTGAATACCAAACAGAAGATTTTATATTTGATCCTGAAGGTGATAGGGAGCCACTGAAATTGGGGGTGACATGGTCAGACCTGGATTTCATGAAATTTGAACCCAGATCCATTGACTCCATAGAAGATGCTTATTCTTCTCTGTCCCTTTACTTCCCAGAACACAAAGCAAGTTGCAAGCTATAAAGTACTATAGCAATGTCAAAGTAATATACATATCCCAAGGGTCATAATTCTCTTGTCATTCTTCATTCTTTATGCATATTTTTAAATTGTGAGCATACTTTGTGCCTTTATTTCATCTGCACTTACCCTTTTCCTGCTAGGCCTCATCTTTTCCTCTGCTTAGCTCTGGTCCCTTATGGCCAGAACTAGTGCGTCATTGTTTAAGACTAGGCTCCTTGGCTAATATTGTGACCTTCTCTGTGGAAGGTTATTGGCTGAATTTTCTGGCTGCTCCTAAGGGGAGCCAAGGGGAACAATGTGTAGAGTGAGCTAAAATGAGTAAATTTTAAGTTATAATTTCTGGTAGCATCCTATGAATCTCTTGTGGATTCAAAAGAATCTATTTTATGAGCCTTTAAGGTCCCCCAACTTTGCTAAGGCTCCTTTAGCAGTAACTTCATCTATGACTTGAAGAAGCTTTGAAGAAGGCTCCAGTCTTTTCCCCAAGGGTATTGTGGGGAAAGAATCATTTGCTCTGTGGGGGTGATTTGAAGGGCTTACTAATAATATTTTCAAATGCTAGCTTACCTAGGCTCCTTTCATTTCTCCATCGCCTGAGGTCACACACCACACTATTACTGATCACAGCACAGACAATTTCTCTTTTTCTGTTTATATCAATGCACCAGAGGACATTCCAAATGGGATGAAATATTAAGATTGAATTGGAGCAATTTCATGAGCTGGCTGGGCTCCCATTCCTAGCCAATGTCATGTACTTAGATGGCAATTAAAACCACATCTCAAAGGAGAAAATTCTTACATCTGTGTTCCTGGTTTCCTTTTAGCAAGCTTTTCAGCTTGGCACCAAGCCATTGTTGAAAATTAAGTCCCCCTGTCCCAATCTGGGTTTAATGGTCTAATCCATCAACTCTCTTGGCTCTTTATTAATCCCAAGGAGATGGCCTCCACCTTAGTCATTATTGATGAATTAGGTAAACACTAATCGGGTTAATTCTCATTAGAGTCCTCCACTTTACAAATAGCCTCTTTCTAGAAAGGTCCTTTCAATTAGGCTTAATGTGTCACAAATTCCGCTAGTGTTCCCTTTTTAAAGTTCCCCAGATAAATAAAAGCAATAGGTCTATTCAAGGAAATGGCCAGGTCCACTTAAATGCTGCATGCTCTGAAGTTTCACCAGGGGCACAGGGGCATCTGCCTATCCTGACATGCCCAGGGAGTTGCTAGGTAATGAGGAAAAATGCTCTCTTCCACACAATATAACACTGAGTACATGAGGAACTGATGTTTTCTTCAACCAGGAAAGGAAAAATGACATAAACGGCTTCAATTTCCCCTCCCTATGCCAGCAGGAGAGCAAATTACTCAACTCACAGTGGACTCTAAAGAGTGCTTTCACTGCATGAAGTTCATATAGACTTTGAGCTCATACTGGGAGAGTGGACACGATTTCTCTTCTTTTAATGAGATTTTTTTTAAGTTACTGAGAGAAATTTACTTGGAATAGTCTGGGAGAAAAGAAGTAGAATTTATAGTTGTATGCTATGGAAAAAGAGAATTCAATCAAACAAAAATTTCTTATACCCCTACTATGTACCAGGCACTGTGCTAGGCACTAGGATACAGAAAAAAGGGAAACAGTCCCTGTCTTCAAGGAGCTTATATTTCCCTGAGATATATAGTGATAGGGACACAGATAAGTGCATTCAAAATAATTTGAAGTCAGTCAACAGTAAACAAGCATTTATTAAACACTGGCTTTGTGGGAGAAAGCATGAACTTCAGGGAGACTGGGTAAGGTTTCTTAGAGGCTGTATTTCCTGAGCTGAGTCTTAAAGCAAGAAAAGAATTCTGGGAGGTACAAGTAAAGAGGGGAGTGGCTTTTGCTGAGGTGTGGAAATAGGACCTCTTCCCTGTTATCCAAGCCCTGATTTTGACTGGCAGATACGGACTAGCTGTGTGTATATGAACCAGTCACCTAAATGCTCTGAACTGCAGTTTTCTTAGGTATAAAATATGGCAAATATCTGCAGTACACACCTCCCAGGATTCCCAGGATGATTAGAGGCAATGTGCATGAAAACACTTCACAAATGTTAAAGCATAAAATAAATATAGTTCTGATTGTAAGGAGCGGAATTATCATCCAGTGTTACTCCCCCAGCTTCCCCCACCTGGCTCCATGGCACTTGTAAACTTAGCAAGCATCCTTTCTATGTCTTTATCTAAGTCATTAAAAAACATTGAACAACGTAAAGCCAAGGAGAGATCCCTGGACAAATCTGCTAGATTCCAACTGATCCTTTTTTTTTGTTTTGGTCCTGGATCTTTGATTTGATCTGTTTGGGAAACTTCTAGTAAGGAGGCTTCATCCATTGATTGGATTGACGACTGCAATTCAGAATCTCAGAGGAATTTCTGGAGAAGTGTGGAAGGGGCTGAGACCTTCATGACTGACCCAGTCTCACACAAGCAGTATCTGTCAAAGGTGAGTCTTGAAATAAAATCTTCCTGACTTCAAGGCTAATTCTCTATCCTCTATAGCAAGCTGACTTTCAAAGCTAATATTATTTAAAGTAATATTGAATCATTACTTTTTCATCTGATGCTTTAACTCAACCCTTTCAACTTAAGAGTTCCCAGATCCATGAAAAAAAAGATCAACATATTCCTTAACAGATCTGAGATCACTGTTAAGAACTAGAAAGACTAGGGCTGGAGTAGAACTAGAAATTGGTCTGAGATAAGGAACAAGTGGCACTGGGAGCTAGCCATTGCACACATTACATAATTAGTTTCAGATAGTCTTACCCATCTGCTATTCCAGTCATGATTTCTACCAGGATTAACAAAACCCACACATATGTTGTCTTTCTGATTCTGTTGTTATTTCAGGATTTTCAATCCCATCTAACTCTTTATGACCCCCTTTTGGATTTTCTTGGCAAAGTTCATGGCATGGTTGGCCATTTCCTTCTTCTATTCATTTTACAAATGAGGAAACTCAGGAAAACAGGGTTAAGTGACTTGTCCAGGGTCACATAGCTAGTAAGTGACTGAGGCTAGATTTGAACTCAGTCTCCTGACTCTAGGCCCAGCACTTTATCCATTGTGCCACTTTTCTGATTATATGTTAATTCATTTTTATGATCAACCCACAATTTACCTTGATGATTGAATTAATCTGACCCATGTTTTTGATTACCACCCCCAAATAAAGAAAAAACCCCAACCCCTGTATGTGGTGAAGATTCATGGTTTCATATTCAGTCTTGTTCTTTGGTTCTTTATATGAGAAATGTTCATGTTTGCTGATATTTTGCATATTTAAAATAAATACAAATAAAATGAAAATACTTTAGCTATAGGCATGCTAACAACTATGTCCTTTCCAGACCTCTATTTGTCCATCCTATCTGACTCTATCCTGCTTTATTATACATATGCATATACTTTTACATATACACAATGTTATACTATATGCATATTTTATATTGACTATATATAACATACATATTTTAGATGAAATTTCTCTTAACCTAACCATGATGCTGCATTGTTCATAACAATGTAATTGTTATAATTATACATGTATATATAATATATGTTATAATGTAATTCATAACAATATGTAATGTGATATAGTGTTTCAGAGTCCCTCATTCTCTTTAGTTTTATTTTTAAGTAAATATTTTCATTATTAACTGGACAGCTATCAGTAACAAGAGCATTTCCATATACAAAGAAAAAGAGAAAAGGAGAAATGCAAGTGAAACTATGAATCTCCCAGCTCTGTCACTTTAGAAAGCAATTCCTCTAGAGACTGGGAAGCAGGATAAGCAAATTTTAACGGCTGGCTTAGGGCCTGGGAAATTTTGAAGTATGGGACATTGACAAGCAAGGACACATTTGGTTGAGATTCCACAGTATAGGGGCAGGTACCCAGGAAATTGCTGTAAAGTCTGGACTCCCCCTCGTATTTGTCAAGAGACTAGAGATACCTTGAAAAGGGGAGTGAGGGGCAACAAAGAAGAAGGAGTGTAATCTTTACACAAACTTCAATTTCCCAATGCTGCCTAGGATCAGCCATTTTTCTCTTAAGGCAAGATTCTCTTTATGGGTTAGACTAGATACCCATAGTAACTTTTTTCTCAGAAAAATTCTCACTTCTTCCATATTCTTTAGGGACAAGCTTTCAAATGCAGTTCAGTTAATTAGAGGGGAATTAATATCTACTTGAGCTTTATAGTCACATGATATCTCAAGGGTGTGTAGACTGAATAATTCTCAGAATCAGGGCCATTGTGAAGTTTACCTGGCATTAACATCATCCACTCATATAGAATGGGTTCAGTTTTACCCTCTGTTGCCTGAGTTTAGAGGGAAAGGAGGCACTGGACCTTATTTCCTCCAAGAAGACAAAGGGACCCAATGCTCTTCTATACCATTCTTAGAGTTGTAAGCAAATGAGTTCTGTGGAAGGGTTCTCAGGAGGAGATGGAAGAGCATCCAGGATGTACACTTCCATTTTTTCATTTATCCATTTATCTATCCACATTTCTAGGGCAGCTAAGCGTCTAGTAGATAGAGCACTGGGTTAGGAATTAGGAAGACCCATCTTTCTGAGTCAAATCCAGCCTCAGACACTTACTAGCTGCAAGACCCTGGGCGAGTTACTTAACTCTATTTACCTTACTTCCTCGTCTATAAAAATGAGCTGGAAAAGGAAATGGCAAACCACTACAGTATCTTTGGCCAGAAAACCACAAAATGGGATCATGTAGAGTCAACATCACCACTATCACTATTATCAACATCACCATCACCATCACCATCATCATCATTGTCATCTTCATGATCATCATCTTTTTTTTTTTTTTTACCATTCATTCAAGTCAAGGCAAACAGAAGTTAATACATGCTTGCTATGTGCCAGGCACTGAGTATAGTGACGAGGAAGGCAGAAATTATCCCTGCCATCAAGGATTCTAGTGGAGAAGACAACATGGAGATAATTAATGTATAGAGTATATGGAAGATAATATCACAGGGGAAGGGTCTAGGAGCTGGAAGAACCAGGAACAGCCTCCTAGAAAAGATATGAGATTTGAGATAAGTTTTTTTAAAATTAAATTTTATGTTTATTTGTGGTTTACATCATTCATTTCCACAAGATTTTGAGTTATAAATTTTTGCCCTGTCTTTCCCCTACCCACCACCCCAAACCAGCAATCCCACTGTATACCCCCTCCCCCAATCTGCATTCTCCTATATCCTTCTCCAAGCCCCTCTGACTTTCTGGTAGGGCAAAATGGATCTCCATACCCCAGTGCCTGTATATCTTATTTCCCAATTGCATGTAAAATAATAATAATAATATTTTTTAAACATTTGATTTTAAAACTTTGAATTTCAGATTCTTTTCCTTCCTCCCTCATCACACACCCTTACTGGGAAGATGAGCAATTCAATATAGATTGTACATGTGTAGTTACACAAAACATTTCCATAGTGGATATATTGTGAAAGACTGACTATATTTCCCTCCCTCCTATCCCACCTCCCACTTGTTCTATTCTCTATTTTGGTCCTGCCCCTTTTCCAAAGTGTGTGCTTCCTACTTCCCTCCCACCCAGCCTGCCCTCCCTTCCATAATTTTCCCTCTCATCCCCTTACCCCCTAATCTCCTGTAGGATAAGATACCCAATTTAGTGTGTATGTCATTCCTTCCCTAAGCCAAATTTAATGAGAGTAAGGTTGACCTTACTCTTTTCCATTCCTGTTCTTCCCTTCCATTGTAACCATTTTCCCTTGCCTCTTCTATATGGGATAATTTACCCCATTCTGTCTCTCCCCATCTCCTCTCATTATATTGCTCTCTCACCTCTCAATTTCTCCTTTTAAATATCATCCCTTCCTATTCACTTGATCCTGTGCCCTCTGTCTATGTATACCTGTACTATGTATACCTGTATACACGCACTCACATATGTATTCATATGCACATATACCCTCCTATATAGACATATATATGTATTGTATACATACATACATACAAATATATACATATACATATGTATATATTATATACATTTATATTCCCTTCAACTATCTTCATACTGATAAAAGTTTCATAAGTTACAATTATAATTTTTCCATGTAGGCATGTAAATAGTTCAACTTTGATAAGTTCCTTATATTTCTTTTCCATTCTTGCTTCTTGTATTTGAATGTCAAATTTCCTATTAAACTCTGGTTTTTTAATCAAGAATGCTTGAAAGTCCTCTATTCTACTGAATAACCATATTTTCCCCTGAAACATGATACTCAGTTTTGCTGGGTAGGTGATTCTTCGTTTTAATCCCAGCTCCTTTGCCCTCCAGAATATCATATTCCAAGCCCTTCAATCCCTCAGTACAGAAGCTGTTAGATCCTGTCTTATCCTGATTATTTCCACAATATTCATATTGTTTCTTCTTGGCTGCTTGTAATATTTTTCTCCTTGATCTGGGAATTCTGGAACCTGGCTATAATATTCCTAGGAGTTTTCTTTTTGGGATCTTTTTCAGGAGGTGATCTCTGGATTCTTTCAACCTCTATTTTGCCCTCTGGGTCTAGAATATCAGGGCAATTTTCCTTGAGAATTTCTTGAAGGATGATTTTTAGGTTCTTTTTATGATCATGGCTTTCAGGTAGTCCAATAATTTAAAAATTATCTCTCCTGGATCTATTTTCCAGGCCAGTAGTTTTTCCTATGAGATATTTCACATTGCTTTCTATTTTTTCATTTGTTTGGATCTGTTTAATAGTATCTTGATTTCTCATATAGTCATTAGCTTCTATTTGCTCCAATCTAATTCTGAAGGAATTATTCTCTCTAGTGGGCTTTTGAAATTCTTTTTCCATCTGGTAAATTTGTTTTTTCAAGGCATTCTTCTCCTCATTGGCTTTTTGGACCTCTTTTGCCATTTGAGTAAGTCTATTTTTTAAATTGTTATTTTCTTCAGTCAAGTTTTTGACTTGCATTTCATTATTTTCTTGAATCATTCTCATTTCTCTTCCCAATTTTTCCTCTACTTTTCTTACTTGATTTTCAAAATCCTTCTTGAGCTCCTCCATGGCCTATAACCAATTCATATTATTCTTGGGCTCTTTTGGTGCAGGAATTCTGACTTTGTTGTCTTACTCCCATTTCATGCTTTGATCCTTTTTGTTTCCAAAAAAGGAATCTAAAGTTTGATTACTGTGCTTGCTTTGCTTTTTTTGCTTGCTCATGTTGCCACTCAATTACTTGGCTTTTGAGCTCCTTGCCATAGTATAACTCTGCTTCCAGAGAGGAGAGCTTTGTCTCAAATTGCTGGGTTTTTTTGTAGCTGCTGGAGCTATTAGGGAGGCACCATCTCTATGGCCCCCACCAGCTCTGGCTCACTGGTCACCCACCTCAGGACCACCACTCAAGACCATGATCTAGATCCAGGAAGGTTAAAGCAAGAAGCTTTGAAGCAAGTTAAAGCAAATAATTAAAGCAACTACCCTCTGAATGGTTGCTTGGCCCCGTTATGATCTGAAGGACGGGAGCTTTGAAGCAGCCACATGGAGGTGGTTGCACAGCTGCTGTGCCTCCACCACTTCTCCCTCTGTGGGCAGAGGCTGGACTATGCCTCTGTCCCCCCAACAAGTTCCAACAGAGTTCTACACTGACATTTTACTTTTTATTTGGCATTTATGGGTTAATATTTCTGGAAGCCACCACAGCTGCTGGTGATCCATTCTCCCAAAGTCTGCTCTAGCCCTTGAGGTAAGTCTTAAAGGGACTCAGGAAAGGGGAGAGGTAAAGGTAAGGAGGGAGAACATCCCAAATCATGAGACAGCTAGCATAAAGGTCCAGAGACAGGAGGTGCATGATCATCTGTGAAGAATATGGAGTAGGCCAGTGTTGCTGGATTTTGACATGTGTGGAGAACCATAATAAATAAGAATACTGGAAAGGTAGGAAGGGGTCAGTCTATGACAACTTTAAATGACAAACAGAAGGTTTTATATTTTTTTTTCCTGAGTGTAATGTGGAACCACTGGAGCTTTACTGAGTATGTGTGGGGGTATGACACTGGCAGACTTAAGTTGTAGGAAAATCCTTTTAGCAACTGAGTGAAGGATGCCAACCTGAGGCTAGAAGACCAATTAAAAGCTTATTTCAATAGTCCAGGAGAAAGGTTAAGAGAACCAATATGAAGAACAGTGGTGACTATGTGAATGGATAAAAGGAAATATATATCAGGGAGGTTATCAAGGTAGAAATGACAATATTTGGCAATGGATTAGACAAAAGGGCTAAGTGACAATGAGGAGTCAAGGATTACATCCAGGTTTTAAGCCTTGGGAGGCTGGTGGTGCCCTCAACAGTAATAGAAAAGACCTGAAGAAGGGAGGGTTTTTGAGGAAAAATAAGGAGTTGCATTTTGGCCATGTTAAGCATGAAATGCCTAAAGGCCATCCAGTGTGAGATGTCCAAAAGGCAGTTGATGATGTAGGAATGGAGTGTGACAGAAGGCCTAGGATTGACCATCTAGATCACAAAATTATCTGCCTAGAGACAATGATTGAACATATGTGAGCTGACAATTTTGCCAAATGAGAAAATATAGTACAAAAGGAGAAGATGATCTGGGTCAAAACCTTGGAGCAAAGGAATAATAAAGTCGTGGTCAGAGGTCAGACAGATAGCAGGAGAACCAGGAGAAAGCAGTGCCATGAAAACTTAAAGTAGTTCTGCTGTGCTTTTTAGCAGGATGTTTTCAGCTATGTCTGATACTTTCAATGAGGATGAACATGGCATCAAGGTCAGCTACCACAAATGGTGGCGAATTCTTCACTTTGAAAGGGCTACAAGCCAAGACTAAAGTGAAGGGACAGTTGGTGCATGATTCTCTGTTTGCAGATGATTGTATACTCAATGTATACTCTGAAGCTGAGATGCAACAAAGTTTGAATTGATTCTCTGCTGCTTGTGCTAATTTTGACCTAACAATTAATGCCAAGAAAATACAAGTGCTCCATCAGCTACCGCCATACCATCCATATGTGGAACCATCGGTTAAAGCAAATGGAGATGTTTTGAATACTGTGGATAAATTCACTTACCTTGGTAGCATCATTTCCAGGGATGTGCACATTGATAATCCAGAAGGAGTTTGATAGTGTTTTAGTATAGAGTGATGAAGAAGGATGAAGGGTTAAGAATAGTCCATTAGGTTAGACAATTAAGAGATCACCAAACATTTGGAGGCATTCAATTTTGTCATTACGATGAGGTCAGAAGCCAGATTGCATAGGGCTAAGAAGAGAATAAGATGAGAGGAAATGCTGGCACCAAGTGTAGATGGCTTCTTCAAGGAATTTTAATGGAAAAAAGGAGAGGAGGAGGATGAAGCTAGAGGTGTAAGGGTTTGTTAAACATGTCTTCCAAGTCAGGCATTATGTTTGGCACTGGGGATAAAAATTTTAAAAGGTAATAATTCCTTAATTTAATGAGTTTAACATTGTATTGGAGATGAGCAAAGTGAAGTATTAATGGGCCCCATACTGTGGCATCAGGTTTAAGACCAGGAGGTGAATTGATAGGACAGGACCACGATGTTGGGTCTTGCTGAAGGAGTGAGTCAAAGGGCGCAGCCCTAGAAGGCTGGGGATACAAATTTTATTGGCTTTTTAGTTTTAAACCTTATTGGAAAGTTTCCTTCTCCCCAGATTCTCGGTACTCAGCGCTGTTCAAATATGTCCCCCCTGTCCCTGCCTGCATTGTGACATCTTCCCATCCCCACCAACAATACCAAATCTCTCATTCCCTCAGTAGAGCTGATTATAGGTAGTATTAGTAGGAAAGAAAGCTGATTAGCCAATATCTCTCTAAGGTATAAAAGATTGATATCCCTTTGACTCTTTGAAACAACAGTAGCGATCCTTAATCCTTCACTTAAAAAAAGATGGCTTACCAACCCAGCTAAATTCCTTAATTGAAATGTCAGGCAGGATAACAGAGTGAATGGAAAATCAGTAAGCATAAAACATTTTTGTTGCTTTCGTGTTGGAGGATGGAAGAAATAAACAGACCAGACCTTTCTGAGAGGGGAGTCCATCTAGCACTTTCAAATTGTTCTTTTAGTACAGATTTGCCTTCCAAATTAAGTCCCAATTCCTTGACTTGACAGTGAAGGCTGTTTTCAATCTCTTCCCAACCTCATCCCACCCTCTCCCCTCCAGTCAAACTGGACACCTCACCATTCCCTTCAGTCCTTCTACTTCTTTAAACCTAAAACCTTGTTTATAGCATCCTCTAACTCTGCTATATATTCTTTTTCATCTGTACATGTTAGAATTCTTTAGGGTTTAATTAATATCACTTCCTTCATGAAGCTGATTGAAGACTTCCACCTCAAGCCAGAAATGATTTCTTCTTGAATTGCAAAAGATATTAGAGGTTATCTAGTCTAACCCTGGAGAAGTGTAGTCTTCTCCAGGCCAAATACTCCTACTTTCTTTAATCAATCTTTATATGGCATGTCCTGGTTTTCATTCTTAGAGCACACTACAGCTTGTCAAATCATTCCTGTACTGTGATGCCCAGAAATGAACCCAATATTTCATGAGATGCCTCATGGGGCAGAGGATAGTAGGACTGGGGATTCTTTCACTCTGTGTACCATCTTTCTATTACATAATGGATAGAGAGCAAGCCTTGTAGCCGAGAACGCCTTATCCAGTCCAGTTTCTGACATTTACTGCCTATTTACCCTGGACAACTCATTTAACCTGTCAATACTCCAAGGGAGTTTCTTTACCTTAGAGTTTTCTCCGTCAGTGAAATATAGGTCCAGTCTCTGTCCTTAAGAAGACATTAGCTTCTGAGAATGAGTCAACAGTGAATCACACTCTCAACATGCAGTCTGTCTCCAGTTTTCTTATATGAAATGTTGCTTAGATATGTCTGCATCATCACATACTCATGAAGCTCATATTTTTAAAATCCAAATATAGAACTTTATAATTCTCCTTACTCAATTTCAGGCTATTTTTATGCCTCAAGTCCTTTCTCTGGACCTCTGCCTCTAGCTCCTATAATGTGCCACTGATTAGTGTGATTTAGAATTTAATATATAATTTAATGGGATAAAATAAAATGGAATAAACTATTGGAGTAGATTAGGTTGGAATTAGGAGAGAATAGAATAAAATCAGGTAAAATAGGATAGAATGGGACGGAACAGAATGCAATGGGATGGGAGATAATGGAATGAAAGAATCAAGGAGAATGATATGGAATATAGTGATACAGAATAGAATTGCAGGATGGATTAGAATGGGCTGAGATGGGATGAATGAAATGCAATCCCACAGAATGAAATGGAACAAATGGGATGAAATGGAAGAATAGAATTTTAGAACCTGACAAGATCTTTATAATTACTTGTTCTAATTCTCTCATTCTAAATATGAAAACTTGAGGAAACTGAGTCACAGAGTGATCAAATTACTTATCCTATGTTATGTGGATAGTGGCAGGTTTGGAATTGGTCCCAAATTTTCTTATTTTCCATCCTGTTTTTTTTTGGTACAATATGAGAATAAATAAAAAATTTTTAAATTTATTTTTAGTTTTCAATATTCACTTAAAGATCTTGAGTTCCAAATTTTCTCCCCATCTCTCCCCTCCTCCACCCCAAATACATCATGGACTTTGATATAGGCTCTACATATACATTCATCCAGCCTAGGTTTTTTTTTTTAACAATAGATGCTCCACCTAAATTTGGGATTGAGGGACTCTCCCTAGAGTCCTCCAAATCAGGCCATGCTTGTGACTGACTTCCTACTTCAGCTTCATTTAAGACCAATCCTGATGGCAGAGAATAAAGAGCAGAAATACAATATATCCCTGGCAGAGTCTAAATGCCAGTGAAAGAGGAAGTGCAGGGGACCAGATCCTCAGACATTATATAAGTGAGGAACACAATGGAATTCTGCTCCATTACTGATTTAAGAGCCCTAAAAGAAGCTTGCCTTGATGCAGACAGCTTCGTTTTTTTCCTGGTTTGCCAGAAAGTAAAGAGAGTCTGACTGACATCTACAGAAAATACACATAGAAAGTGTGAGCTAATTTCATGCTGAATCAAAGCCCAGTGACATTTTCTTTCCTCCAGAATGATAGTAATTGGCTTCATTGTGTTAGACACGAACCCCTGCTCAAAACCCAGCCATTATGTCTGCTTCATTTCAGAATTGAAATGGGCAGTAAGCACGTAATTTTGTTTGCTTATTAGGTTCCTCATGTTCGCTGCTCTTTCAATATAAATAAACTCATTAACCCACAGGTTGTTCTTCCCTTCTTTCACCCCTATCCCCCAAGTCATCAGTGATTTGATTCTTCTTTCTGCTATCCTCTCCATGTTGGCTGTCACTGCTCAGGGTCATGGGAAAGGCAATGTCTCAGTTCACTACCAATTGTTTATACCAATACCATTTGTTTAAGGAGATTTTCTCAATGAAAACCAAAGCCTGAATTGGAAACCTCATTGTAACTGGCATCTATTCACTAAAGGCACCGGCCCTTCAGTTGATTGCTGTGATGCCTTATACACCTAATTCTCCCACCATCTATGGAGTTTTGAACATAGATGCTCGATTTTTGTGACCCTGCTCCAATGAAGAGAATTCAGAATGCCCCATTGGAGCCAGGTCATCTGATTCTAAATCTAGTCCTCATTCTACTATGCCCAGCTGCTATGTTCCATGTATCCTCCCTGATTTGACTGAGAGATCTTTGAAGGCAGGGCCTGACTCTAGCACATTCTTTTTATCTTCCCCATGACTTTGCCAAAGTATATGTATTTGGGTTCTCTCCATGTATCTAAAAGGCTTCTGTGTGACTGCTTATGAGGTCACTGTGTCATCTCCATCTGTATGTTAGAAGTGACATAAGACTAGTGTAAATTGTGTGGAATGTAGAGGCTCCCACTGTCCTAAGACTCTCCTCTTTGACTTCTAATCATTTCAAATTCCTATCAAGAAAGTTGATCTTATAGAGATATCCGAATTTTAGTTGGGTTAAGGCATCATTACATTAACTACCTTGAACAAAGAGCCAAATATAGGATGAGTTACTCTTTGTTAGCTCCTGAAGGCATCCCTCCCTGTTTTTGCTGTTGTTCAGTCCTGTCTGACTCTTTGTGACCCAATTATGGGGCTTTATTGGCAAATATACTGGAATGGTTGGCCATTTCTATCTCCAGTGGGATGAAGGCAAATAGAGATTAGGCGACTTGTCCAGTGTCACATAGCTACCTAGTTTCTGAGGCTTGATTTGAACACAGGTGTTCCTGATTCCAGGACCAATGCTCTATCCACTGAGCCATTTAGCTGTCTCTCTGAGGGACTGGTGAATTCAGATGGGAGAAAAGGCAGGGAAGGTGATTAAGAACAAGGAAGGATAAAAGCTCACTTTTATTGAGTTCTTTAAGGTCTGTGAAACATTTCCCTAACAACAATGCCACGAGGGAGGTTGTGCCAGTATTGATCTCATCATACAGAAACATAACTGAGAAATTTTGCTACTTGCCCATGATTACATAGCCAACAAGTGTCTAAGGCAGGATACCATCTCGTCTTCTGGCTCAAACTCCAAATTATTTTCTTTTTTTTTTATTTTAACAAATGCTTTATTAATGTCTGGTTTACATCATTTGTTTCTGCATGATTTTGAGTTACAATTTTTTGCCCATTTTCCCCCCTACCCACCATCCCTGAATAGCAGTCCCACAAGATATCGCTTCCTCCATCCTGCTCTCTCCCATATCTTCTCCCTTACCCCCTTCGACTTTACTATTAGGGCGAGGTGAGTCTCTGTGCCCCAATGTCTGAACATTTTATCTCCCAATTACATGCAAAATAGTGTTAATAATAGTATTTATATATATTTGAAACATTTAATTTTAAAACCTCGAATTTCAGATCCATTCCCTTCCTCCCTTGTCACCTATTCCCTCTGGGAAGATAAGCAACTCAGTATGTGTTGTACATGTATAGTTATGCAAAACATTACCATAGTAGATATATTGTAAAAGGCTGCTTATAATTCCCTCCCACCCATCCCACCCCCCACTTGGTCCATTCCCTACTTTGAGCCTGTCCCTCTTTGATAGTGGGTACTTCCAACCTCCCCTCTCCCCAGCATGCCCTCCCCTCCATCATCCCCCCCTCTCATCCTCCTTCCCCCTACTCTCCAGCAGGGTGAGAGATCCCATTTAGTATGTATGTCATTCTCTCCCTGAGCCAGATTCAATGAGAATATGGTTTTGCCTTTTTGCCTTCCTGTTTTTCACCTCCCCTGCAGCCACTTCCCCTTGCTTCTTCTACATGAGATAGTTTACCCTACCCTGTCTCTCCACATCTCCTCTTGTCACATTCCTCTCTCACCTCTTAACTTCACCCCTTAAGTATCATCCCTTCCCAACAAATTCAACCTGTGCTCTCTATCCATGTATAACTGTAAACATATATACACACAATCACATATGTATTCATATGCCCATATACCCTTCTTCCATTATTTTCATACTGAGAGAGGTTTCATCAGTCACAGTTATTGTTTTTCCATGTAGGAATGTGAATAGGTCAACTTTGATAATTTCCTTTTGATTTCTTTTCCCTGATTACCTTCTCAGGCATCTCTTCCTTGTTGTGTCTGGATGTCAAATTTTCTATTCAATTCTGGTTTTTTCCTCAAGAATGCTTGAAAGTCCTCTATTCCACTGAATGACCATATTTTCCCCTGAAACAAAATACTCAGTTTTGCTGGGAAGGTGATCCTTGGCTTCAGTCCCAGCTCTTTTGCCCTCTGGAATATCATATTTCATGCTCTTCAATCCCTCAGCGTAGAAGCTGCCAGGTCCTGTGCTATTCTGATTGTGTTTCCACAATATTGAAATTGTTTTTTCCTGGCTGCTTGGAGTATTTTCTCCTTGATCTGGGGATTCTGGAACCTGGCTACAATATTCCTGGGAGTTTTCTTTTTTGGATCTTTTTCAGGAGGTGATTGGTGGATTCTTTCAACCTCTATTTTGCCCTCTGGATCTAAAACATCAGGGCAATTTTCCTTGAGAGTTTCTTGAAGGGTGATTTCTAGGTTCTTTCTTTGATCATGGCTTTCAGGTAGTCCAATAATTTTTAAATTGTCTCTCCTGGATCTATTTTCCAGGTCAGTGGTTTTTCCCATGAGATATTTCACATTGCCTTCTATTCTTTCGTTTGTTTGGATCTGCTTAACAGCATCTTGATTTCTCATAAAGTCATTAGCTTCCATTTGCTCCAGTCTAACTATGAGGGAATGAATCTCCTCAGTGAGCTTTTTAGATTCTTTTTCCATCTGGCAAATTCAGCTTTTTAAGGCATTCTTCTCCTCATTGCCCTTTTGGGCCTCCTTTGGCATTTGAGTCAGTCTATTTTTTAAGGTGTTGTTTTCCTCAGTCAGGCTGTTGACCCTCATTTCATACTTTTCCTGCATCCTTCTCATTTCTCTTCCCATTTTTACCTCCACTTCTCTTATTTGATTTTTAAAGTCCTTCTTAAGCTCCTCTACGGCCTGTAACCAGCTCATATTTTCCTTTGGGGCTTTTGGAGCAGGGTTTCTTACCTCACAGTCCTCCTGTTCTATGCTTCGATCCTCTTTGCCCCCAAATAGGAGTCTAATGTTGCATTTTTCTGTTTAATTTGTTTCCTTTGCCTTGGCATGTTGCCACTTAATTACTTGACTTTTGGGCTTGTTACCACTAGGACACTGCCCCACACCACTTCCAAACTATGTAAAAGGGGACTCTGATCAACTTCTGGAACCCCAGCACCCACAGAACAACACAGAAAAGCTAACCTCCCGCTGAGGACAGCTCAGGGGAGCTTCTGTCCGGAATGTTGGGGTCTTCACAAATTCCCGTTCTGGCAAGTTGGATACCCACCCCAGACCTCCCCCCAGATCGAAATCCAGATCCAAGCAGGTTAGAGCAAGAGCAATTAACCTTCAAGACTGATCGCTGGATCTCCCTACAGTTCGAAGGCCGGGAGCTGATGCTGCCACTGGAGCTGCAAAATGGTGAATGTGCCGTGTCTCCTCAGTGGCTTCTAGCCCCTAGGGGCAGAAGCCAATGCGTTCCCTCAAGTACTGGTCCCAAAGTCCATAGGGCACTAACTTCTTACTTTGTCCTAGGCATGTCTGTGTTGATAATTCTGGAATTGCCACAGCTGCTGGTGTTCTGGGGTCCCTTCAGCTGCCTGCTACCCCAGCTGCCCTGGGGCTAAAACCTCGGCTCAAGTGGACCTTGGTGGGGCTCTCCAAGCTCTGGGATGTCGGCTTCAAGAGCACTGCGCTGGCCCTCCCTGCAGGGCTTCTCGGCTGTCCTCAGTGGGAGGTTAGCTTCTCTGAGTTGTTCTGTGGGTGCTGGGGTTTCAGAAGTTGTTCAGAGTCCCCTTTTACATAGTTTGGAAGTGGTGTGGGGCAGAGCACCTTGGAAGAGCTGTTTCTACTCCGCCATCTCCAAATTATTTTTTGATATTCCATTCTTCCTCTCAGAACAGGGCTTCTGGGCTGGAAGCTGTCATATGAAATCTTTAGGAGCTAGGGGGAAGCTTGAGAAGCTTGTGAGAAGGTAAGGAGGGAAACAGGAAAAAACTGAACTGAGCTCATAATTTTTCCTTGGGCACCTCTGATGAGTGGGTAGGGCCTTTGGTGATGGGAGAGCTGGATTTGGAGCTCTCCAATTCTGCTTTTAGGGTGAAAAAACATGAGTCATGTTCTTTAGAAGCAGTCTACAGAAAATTTATACAAACCTACAAAATAATTACTGCATTATTATCTCTCACAACCTGTAAACTTAAAAATATGATGATATCTCCTTTTCCTCCCTATATATATATATCCTCTTCATTTGATTAAAGCACTCTCAACTTTATGAGAGCTATCTGTGGTGCTGAATCTGTGAATCTCTTGAGCATTCTACTGAAAGAAAGTTGGGTATTTTCTAAGCCTACTGAATGATATGAATTGGGATATACAGAGAGAAGACACTGCTATGGCCCAGCCTGGAGGGACTGGATGCTTGGTTCAGGGAACACTAATTCTAATCACTCCACTGCTCCCTGCTGCCATGAGAGTTTTGCCTGGTGAGAGAAATGTGACTTCAGACTGTGATACTGCTCCAGTCTCTCTCCCTGGTGCTGGAATTTTTGTGATGCCCCATGATGAAGTGACTTCATTCTGGGCTTCAACTTCTACCTATATAAAACAGGTGCAGGGTTTTTCTTCCAGAAGCAACCTCTTGCTCTCAGACATTTTGAGTCATCTCTAATTAAGGATTACAATGACACTTTTGAGTGTGTGAAATAAACTTATTCAGAAAGCCACTTCTCCTAAACCCCCTTCCGGGTTTCCAGTAGCCTCAGAGAGCTGATTCACTGCAGACTATTAAATATTAAATATTAAAGAATGAGGAAGGGGAGAGCTAAGCCAGCACAGCAATAGAATCTTCTGACTAGAATATGAAAGAATTTCCCATCCAGATCTTTGGGAGCAGAGATATGTTCGACTTTTGCATTTTTCATTGTTCCTTTTTGAGAAGCAGAACGTCATATTGGATTGTTTGTCTCAGAGTAGTGTATCCTGCTCTGGGCACCTTATATTAGAAAGGGCATTCAAAAGCAGGAGGGTGTTCAGAGAGGGACATCTAGCATGAAGAAGAACCTTGAATCCAAGCCATAAGAGGATTGATTGCAGAAATTAGGAGTGTTAGGGGAAAGGAGGACTTGGAAGGGACTTGATAGATGTATTCAAGCATGTGATGGGTAGTCAGTTGGAAAAAGAGATTAGACTCATTGTGCTTTGCCCCAGAAGGCAGAACTGGGAACAAGAGGTAGAAATTGAAAAGAAGCCAATTGAAACCTGACATAAGAAAACTTTTCTACTACTCTGAATGAACACAAAGTGGGGTAACCACAGAAGTGATGTATTTCCATTCACTTAAGGTCTTCAAGCAAAGCCTGGATGACAGCTTCTCAGATAGATTGTAGAGAGGACATTTATAAGGTTATAAATTAACCTGGATCAGGGGTTCTTCACTTTATTTGTATCTTGAACCCTTTGGGTAGTCTTCTTAAGCCTATGGATCCTTTCTCAGAAGAAAATGTAAAACAAAATGCATAGAATTATAAAGCAAAATGATTATATTAAAATATGCATACTAAAATAAAAAAACCCAAGTTCATTATAATACCCCCTGAAATTTATAAATGAGGTCTGAGTTAGGAACCCCTGGACTATGTGGTCACTAAGGTCTTTTCCAAGCCTAGTATTCTATGATTCTATGACCTGGTTTTGGTTCCAATCTGTTATATTTACTAGATCTGTAATCCTGGGTAAGCCCCATAACCTCTTAGAACCTCAGTTTCCTTATTTGCAAAATCAGCATAATCATAGATGTATAATTTTCCTTGTATGATAGTTGTGAATAAAGTGCTTTGTAGAACTTGAAGTGCTCTGAAAGTGTGAGTTATGGCCATTTCTACTTTTCTTAAGGTATTCATGAAGATGACAATGATGGGAATACTTGAGAGTTCTACTGACAAGTCATTGCTCAACGACTTGCGATTTTATTTTATTAGCAGAGATTAATAGTTAGACCTTTCATTTTTCATACTTTTCCATAAGATTTTCATTTTTATATCTTAAAAATCTGTAATGATAAAATGTCTTATTCATAAGAATTGAATTAATTGAATAAGAATTGTCTTATTCAAAAGACTGGAGGAATAATAGCAAATAATTTGCTCATAACATCATTTAAATTCTCTGTTTGGAGGAAAAATGAGGATTTAATTGAATTTTGAATTGAATTTACCCTGACGGGATTTTTAAGGCTCTAAGCATGGGGTTTATTTTTGATGGGTGACATAGAATTAGAAAGATGGGTAACTTAGAGGAAAACCAAAAGATTCCTGTTAACTTTCCTTCCTTTTCCTTAGTTGCTCAACTCTACTTTGCTTTCTCTTTCTCCTTGCATTCTATTGGTCCTCTTCCCATTTCTTGGGTTATTTTCTTTTAAGCTGCAGTGTTATAACGGCAAGGGCATCTTCAAATCCCACCAATAGGGATACAGCTATGTGAATTGGGGCTGACCCATTAATTGATCTCAGTATCACTGCTCAAATAGTGAACGAAGACAGTCAAGATTTAGGATTGAGGAGAGATTCAGTGAGGGACTTTTTCTCCACAAATTCTTTCCCTAGGCTTACTAATAGGACTGCTCAACCTTTGGTATTCATCTCATTCACAGACATTAATATCTTTCAACATTCCCCTTATTGCCTCTGTTTAATTTTTCATTGATAATATAGGGTTAAAGTTAAAAGAGGCCCTAGAGATAATTTTGTTAAAATGCCTCATTTTGTAGATGGATAAATGAAATTTAAAAACAATTATGAAGTACTTACGATATTTAAAGCACCATTCTAAATACTGGGCATACAAATAGGGAGAAGGATTTAGTCCCTGCTTTTTAAGGTTATCTCACTTTAATAAAGGGAGAAAACTTAACAGAGAATGTTTCATCTATACCATTTTACTACATAATCACCACCATGTAATTGTCACACCCTGTTTTCAATCCAAATCCTGGTTTATAACTTTTCATCGCATAATTGTTGCATGGTATGATTCTATGGGTTATGCTGCTTAAAAGGTAAACAGAACAGCAATGTATTCACCATCAGCATATGGATTTGCATTTATCTCTCACACATTGCAAGCCATGAGCCTAGAATTCTCAGCATATACACATTATCAATATTCTATTTTGATGTATATTTATGAGTATTCTATGCATCCTAATCTTGTACCAAAAACAGCTTAGTAATAGATGATTTTTAAGTAATACTGGATCAATTAAAAAAAAAAACCTTCACATAATGGTCATACCCTACTATTTCACAAAAAAAAAAAATATTGGCATAAAATCTGCTATGATTATGTGGTGAAATATGGTAAGTCAGATTAAAAGTCCTGAATTCTGCAAAGTAAATGATAATAAATCTTCACTAATGGGTTTTATTTTCCATTGATAAACCAGATCTCTTTTTGATGTTGCGCCATTTGACAGTGGCAGGGATTTTGGCAGTGGTAACCTTTTTATTTTCCTGGGTCTTCAGTAGCTATGGGTATTGAGGAAGTGGGAAATGGGAGATGTAGTACTTTGCAGTACCCATTGACAGGTCAAATCTCCACAAGGATTGACCCCTGTGTGATGGCTGTGTGGGCTGAGATCAAAGCAGGACTGGTGGGCTGGGAGAGGGGCCACTGCTATTCCTAGGACTCTTTGACTATCCAAGAGGCATGGGCAGTCTTCACTGGGGCATGAGGGGAAGTCATTATAGAGAAGATATAGTATTTCTCTAAGTAATTGAAAACCTTAGAGAGACAGCACACATTAATATTTAGATAGAACCTAGTGGAAACTAAGACCCAAGAGGCTTAGTGAGGACAATGAAGGGAAAAGGAGAGAAGGAACTTTTCTCTCTAAAAGCTCACTGATGTCAGATAATGATGCTGCTGCTGGTGGTGGCTGACATTTATACAGCACTTGAAAGTCTCTCATTTTGTTGGAGCCTCCCAAAACCTGAGCAGTCAGTGCTTCTAATATCACATTCTCTCAATCACAGGTTCAGAGAACTATAGGAAAATATTGGATAGAAATTACTCTTTGAGTTGGGAAAAAGGCTAACTTTTCAGTAGGGGATATAGGTAAGGTCTTTGGTCCAGTCTGACAAGCCATGTATCTTCATAGCAGCCAATAAAAGACTTGGTTGCAAAGCACTTTTCACAATGTCAGACCAATTGCAAAAAGCATTTTGATGAAGAATTTCATTGAGGTGATTGAATTTTCCCCAGGCCAATGAAACAGCTGTGTCCTATGGCCAGAGGCAATGAATTATTCTTCCTGAAAATATTTGTTGGAGGTAGTCTAGCAACAGACGTGTTTTGAATCTCTACTCCTGTGGAATCTTTTCTTTTCTTCTACTCCTTACTGAAAAGGACACTTTGTGCAAATTCAGTAGGACTAAATTCCCAGGGCAAATCTTTGTCACCTTGATAAATCTTCTTATTTTAACACAAGCACTTGTTTTCCATATGATATTTTGGAGAGGTTCCCTGGGGAAACATTTACTGTGTCCCCTCCAAAGGTCAACTCTGGTTATTGCCAGGCAGTGAAATGTTACTGAATGGTTCCATGCCACTGGTGCCAGAAGAAGAAAGCTTTTAAACTAGGGGGTAGTTTTAGGCTGAGCTCACCCAGGAATCCCCAAGGTCGCTTACTTAATGAAACTGATAAGAGTTGCCTGTATAAGAGATATAGCTCATGCCTAAAGAGTAAACATTCCCCCCCACCCCAGCCAGGGTCAAAGTCACGCATGTCTCAAAGTAAATTTAAGAAAACTTCCCTAAAATTCCAAAGGAAATAACCCTTGTTTTTTTTAAATTTGGAAATCTGAGCTGGGATTTGGTGGGTGAGGTGGCAATTTGACAAGAAATGGAAAACTCCACGCCTGCCAACTAAGGTACAATTAAGAGGAAGGCTGGGCATGATTTATTCTCTTCTATTTATTATAATTGATAGCTCACACTTACAAAGCCTCAAAGTCTGCAATATCTCATTTGGTCCTCAAGTAACCCTGGGAGGTTGGTGCCTGTGTTCCTTTTTGGATTAGATCACTGATTTCACTTGTATACCTCACCCCCCTCCAATGAATATTGACACCTTATCTGCAATTGATAGACTTAGATGCTTGCCTGGGGGCACTGAGACTTGTCCAGTGTCACACAACCAGTAAGTGGAAGGGCAGCAGTTCAGTGCAGGTCTTTCTGAGGGCAGGCTTTTTTCTCCATTCACTATGCTAGGATGCCTCTCTTCTTAGAAATGAAGCAAATGGGGCTGTATTCAAGTGATTTGACCATAGTCCCACAACTAGTTAATGTCCGAGTTGGGCCATGAAATCTAAGACTGGCTTTCTCTCTTACCTCTTTTAAATGAGGAAACTGAGGCTGAGTCACCTTAAGTGACTCAGCAAAGGTGACTCAGCCAGAATTCCACAACTGGTAAGTTTTGGAATCTCAGCCCAGGTCTTTCTAACTCCAGAGATGGTTTTCTATTCACTACCAAATGCTGCCTTTCTTTTTGTAGGTTGGGAAAATGAGGTTGAGTGAGGTTAAGGAACTTGCCCAGAGTCACACAGAACAGAGGAAGGAATTTGGACTATCGATGTAGACTTTTAGTCTAGAGAATTTAGACCAGTGTCTGGGGGTGGGGTGGGGAAGAGAGAGGTTCTTTTTCTTCTTTTGATGATTCTAATTCTCTATGGCTAGGTTGGGTACTAATGTCTCTGAAAGTGTCCTTCCTACCAGACCTATCCTTGCCCCTCCATAGTCAGTCATTTCTTCAAGAGGCAGTATGGTATAGTGGAGAGGGTGTGGACCTTGGTATTAGGAAGGCCTGGGTTCAAGTTTTGCTCCTGACTACTAGCCATGTAACTGTGGGCATGGCACAATCTCTGTGCCCAAACAGCTCTCTCAGTCTATAAGCTGTGGAGGAGTTAATGATGCACTTCAGTGGAGAGACTTTTCTTATAGTGAGTTCCCTCTTGGGTAAATCCCAGACCTGACCCCACCTCCCTTGAAATTCACTGCCCCACATCATTCATTTGACATCTCTTCTAAAAATCTACTAAGGACCCATTGGATTTAGAATAATGGTGAGCCCTAGTGGAGACATGAAATTTGGATAGGACATAGTCTTTGCCCTTATGGAACTTACATGCTAGAAACAAGATAAGATAAATACATATAAATATAATATTACAATATTATATAATATGTTCATAAGAAAATTACAAATCAGATCATTATGTGATATTGGAAGAGGAAGGTTATTATATACTGGGGGGGAGGAGGGTGGAAATCAGAGAAGCTTAGCAGACCTTGCCTCCTTCTTTACTAAGAAAATTGCTGTCATCCATTGTGAGTTTCCTCTTCTCCCTTATTTACCTCTTAAAACTTCCCTCCATTTCCCCCATTTACTGCTCATTTTATAGTCTCAGATGAGGAGCTAGAGCTTCTTATTTTTATTTATTTATTTTATTTTCAATTCGCAGAACAAAACAAGCATTTCCATAGCACAGTACAATAAAAAGATGATTGCACAGGAAACTGCAGATCTATCATGTACAACTCGCTATTCCCTCCAAATATACAAGTTATCATGTAAATTTCTTTGTTCCCTTTTTCCTCCCCTTCTCTCACTCTAGATTAGATCACCATTAATATTATTAGATTAATAGACTACTATTACTATTAATAGATTACTATTAGTATTATTACAACTATTAGACACAGGTAGGTGTATATACATACAATTATTCTGTACACACACTCCAATTCATCAGTTTTTTTTCCCCTCTGGATGCAGATAGTGTCTTTCTTCATATGTCCTTTATTTTTAATGTGTGTGTTTATAATAGTCAAAATGACTTAGTTGCTCAAAGTCATTCTTAAAACAATATTGCTATTGTTGTGCACAACATTCTCTTGGTTCTGCTCATTTTACTCGTCATCATTTCATGAAAGTCTTCCCACGCCTTTCTAAGATCATTGAGCTTATCGCTTCATATAGCACAAAAGTACTCCATCACAATCATACACCACAACCTGTTCAACCATTTCCCAATTGAGGGGGATCCCTGCAATTTACACTTCTTTGCCACCACAAAGAGAGCTGTTATAAAAATCTCATTTGCATTTAAAATTATAATTACTACTTGTGAATTTTTCTCCATCTTATTTTTACTTACTATTTTTTATCCTCTGTTTTTACCCTCTCCCTGTTACTTTATTTCCCCTCTACCCTCCCAACCCCACTTCACCCCACCCCTATAAGACTCCCCCCATCTTCTTCCCCACCCCCATTCCCTCCCTCAATCTCAATCCACACAATGCTCCAAAATCACCCCCATTCTCTCCCCCAACTTCCCAAATTCCAGTCCACATATCCCTCCAAAAGTCCCACTTCCACCTTGTCCCCCAGTTTTCTTACCTCTCTACATGTTCAGAAGACTTCAGAAAACATGTTTCCTTTTTGACCCAGATGAAAGTAAGTTTCCAACATTACCAGTCCTCCACCCTCACCTGCTTCCTATTAGTTCTTCTTTTCATGCTTAATTTTAATAATATAATTGCTCCCTTTCACCTTTTTCCTACCCGATTTTGTTTTTTGGAATCACCCCATCATATACAACTCAGCCCTAAATTTTCTTTCAAGCTACCTTAGTAATGATGACAGTTTTAAGAATATTGATAACATTTTCATATATATATATATGTGTGTGTGTGTGTGTGTGTGTGTGTAATAAGTAAATAGTTTGACCTTAATGAATGCCTCATTGGTCTTTAATGTTTTTGGAGCTTCTTATTAAGGCCAACCCCTGTCTGTATCCTCCATTTCTTCCTCTCCTGTCTCTTTAAGGAACCGAGAGAATGAGCTCTCTGTCTCTGTCTCTGTCTTTGTCTCTCCCCTCCCTTCTCCTCCCCTCCCCTCCCCTCTTCCCCTCTCCTCTCTCCTTCCTTCCACTTCACTCCCCTCTCCTGCCCAAAATATTATCTATTCCCATTTCCATTCATTTTCTAATCCTTTTTCAGTCTTACTTCTAACCTTCACACTTGATTGAAACTGCTCTCTTTAGAGTTTACCAAGTTCTCCTAATTGCTGAA
>WOXC01010758.1:0-217693 GCA_011680675.1 Gymnobelideus leadbeateri | reverse complement strand
GAAAGAGAGGTGAAAGTTCCAAGCCCCTTTGTACTCCTGCCAGACTTTCCACAAACCTGCTGATAGCAGCTTTTCTCAACATGGACTGATCAGATTTCTTATTTGGAACTCAATGCCTTTCTCCATCCTCTCCCATCCCCCTCAGCTCTATTTTGGGTTCTTCTACCCCCACGAGCCACATGGCCCTCACCCCATAAACACAACCCTGAAGGGATGCCTCTCTATCAGATTTCCCTGTGCCCTCAGTCTGGCAGGGAAGTGCTCGGAGCTGGGAGAAACCCAGGTTTTGTAAGTGAGGGTTTGGCTGAACTGGACTGCCCTGGGCCTGCTGGGAGAGTGAGGACAGTCCCTGTTCTGAAACAGGGAAGAAATAGGACCACAATCAGAGTTGCCTACATTAAAAGAGGTATAACTCTGGCCTCCCCTCCTGCACATTATATCCCTGCAGTATTCTCAGGTCAAATCTCAGCAAAGCAAATCCACTTTCTATCTTGGGCTGGTCATTTCTGTTACAGTGACTTCATAGGATCATAGAAGATTGTGGGTCTATCTGGGATCCCACATTTCAAGCTTAAAAGGACTTTAGAGGTGGTGTAATTCCACTCCCCTCCACCTCATTCTATAGATGAGAAAACTAAGGGCCAGAGAAGGGAAATGACTTACACAATGTCAAACAGGTAGTAAGTAATGGAGAAGGATTTAAACTAAGGTCCTTACTCAAAATCCATTCCTTCTCAGTGCCTCACACTGCATTGCCCTTTCCTCTACTAGCTCCTCATTCTTAAAATGAAGGACCTGGGGCGGGGGACAGCTAGACCTGGAGTCAGGACGACCTGAGCTCAAATCCAGCCTCAGACACTTCACAATACTAGCCATGTGACCTTGGGCAAGTCACTTAACCCCAATTGCCCTACCTTCCCCCCCTCCAAAAAGCAATTTAGAAAAATGAAGGACCTGGGTTAGGTGACCTTCCTATACCCTTCCAGGTCTGACATTTTTATGGAGTCAGTAAAGCTGAGTCCAAAACCAGCCTCAGATACTTGCCAGCTTTGAGACCCTGGGCAAGTCACTTAACCTCTTTCTGTCTCAGTTTTAGCTTCTGTACAATAGAAATAATAGTAGAATCAAATGAGATCATGTCTGCTTTGTAGCCCTTAAAGTGCTACACAAATGGCAGCTACTAAAATCAACAATGTTTTCTGAGTGTCTGCTCACGAGCAAGACCCCATAGCTGATACGAGGAATGTGAGACTCTGTCCCTTCCTCCTAGAAGCTTACTCTCTAGCAGGAAAGAGGAAACTTAGAGTCCTAAAATATCAGATAAACAATGCAAGATTTAAAATCAAGACAGGAACCGAAGAGAGAGCAGAAGAGTGTGACCAACAACAGCATTTTAAGGTTTGCCGAGCACTATCATACATTACTCTGATGTTTATAGCTCAGTGAAGGAGGGACTACAGGTGAGTAAAAACTGTTTGGGGGCCTCTGGTCTGCTGGGAAGGAGAAAAGGTGTGCACACACACACACACACACACACACACACACACACACACACAATCTATAAATGTCCATATTTAAAGTGGTCATTCAATGTCTCAAAGTGGCAGAGAAGTTACCTTGGGATCTCATCTACTAGGCCAGAAGCACATAAGGTCTGGCAGATTTTACCAAGCTGGAAATGTTTTGAGTGTGGGCCTGACCATGTATTGTGCATCTGTCCCTACTGATCTAGCCTAAATTTTGAGTGATTTATCACAAGATAGAAAATCCTATTCTTGAGTTAAAGAAAAATTCAATTATGCAAACACAAGATGGGAGCAAGCTGTTTGAAAAAGATCTAGGGTTCTTAAGGGACTGCAGATTCAATATAAGTCAACAGGGTGATAGGGAAGTTGAGGAAGCTTAGGGTGCATTAAGAGAGCCTAACTTCCAGGAATAAGGAGATGAGAGTCCCTGGTTGGATCACACTTGTAGTACTGCATTTAGATCTGGGCCCTGTGGTATAGGGGAATATTGATAGGCAGAAGAACATCCATAGGAAGCCAACCAAGATGAGCAGGGGTCTCAAGATTAATTAGTACATATTGATTGATTGACTGACTGACTGAGAGTATCAGCTGAAGGCAGTGGGGGTATTTAGCCAGGAGAAGAAAGAGGCCTAGGGGAGAGGTAACAGGTGTCTTCAAGATTTGAAAGAAAACTATGTGGAAGACAGAATAATAGAATTACCTTTCCTGAACCCAGAGGACAAAACCAGCAACAAGAGATGGAAGTTACAAAGGGGAAAACTTAGGCTTAAAGCAAGGAAAAGCTCCTAATGAGGAAAATGTCTAAAACTGGAATAAGGTGTCTTGAAGTTCATGGGTAAGGCTAGATGACCATGCATCAGGTCTATGGTAAAGGGGATCCACTTTCAGCTGCAGATTGGACTCAGGGCATCGGAGAGCAGTCAGTGCTAATGAAGCTGGGGTCACAGATGTGAATCAGCCCAGCACCTCTCTTGAAATTACAATGATAATTCACATGCATATAGCACTCTGAAGTTAAGGGAGCATTTTATCAAGTAGCAACCCTATGAGGCAGGTAAACAGAAGAACAGGCTGGCTTCCCTGGCACCAAGGTATAGGCCTCCCTGCTGACACACACAGGAGGAGAAGAGGACAGAGGCTGAAGAAGGCAGTGTCTGGAAGGCCAAGATATCTGTGGATCCAAGAGAGGTTCTTGTCTAGCCCTGGTAGAGTGGATGGAATGGGGGACCTGCAGTCAGGGAGACCTGGGTTCAGATCCTGATTCTACACTAGCTGGGTGACCTTGGCCAAATCACTTAACCACTCAGAGGCTTTCTTCATCTGTGAAGTGAGGATAATAATTTCTATGGTGCTTATCTCACAGGTGGTTGGAAGGCTTAAATCTACACAGAATGCTTTGCAAACTCTAAAACTCTAATTATTAGTCTTGACTCCAGAGGTTAACAAGGCAGAAATGGAGAAGAGATACTACTTTTAAAAGCAAGGCAGTTTTGGTGACTGTCCACCAGAAAGGGGATGCCCCAGAGACTCCATGTCAGAGCTCAGAAGGGACTTTCTAGTCCAATTTAACTTTCTCATTTTACATTCCAGGAGGTTGAGGCCCAGAGAGGGGGAAGGGTCAGACAGCTAGTGGAAGAACCCAGATCTCTTAGACCCTTTCCACTAGCCACACCACTGCTTCTTTTGAGCCGGGACAACAATATCACCCTCCCAGACCCAAGGTCTGCTCCTGAGAGCATAAACTGTTTTTACAGATGGTGAATGTTCTCAGGCTGCTGTCAGAGTTGGGACTCCCTCTGCCCCCTGGCCCTCCATCAACCTCCTGAGTTGTTTCTAGCACTAACAGCCTTCACAGAGTTTCTAACCCACTTCCAAATACACACAGACACAGACACACACACAGACACACACACACAGACACACACACACACAAACACACACACACACACACCCCAGTAGCAAGATCAGCAAGAAGTTCTCTTATGAAACTTCTGTTCAATCTCTGCTTTCTCAGTAAACTGAGTCATCCTATTTTTTCTGGGGCTCAGACCAAGGACTGTGTCAAAGCCCTTGATCTGGAATATGTTGCAGCTGGGCTCCAACCTCAGAGAGGGACAGGGATGCGAGTCAGGCCCCTCATCCTAGCTCTGCCATTCACTGGTATGTGACTCGTAACCCATTACACAGCTTCGAAGTATCTGAGCCTGGATATTTTATTTTAGTCCTTTATAGGCCTCATTTCCCCCCATCAAATGGGGACAAAAACTCCTATCTTATCAATCCTTACCAATGATTAAATTAGTCAATGCATGTGAAAGCACTTTAAGAAAGGGAATATATAAGATTAATAATATGGGCCTAGAATCAAGAAGGCTGGGGTTCAAATCCAGCCTCAGATTCTTATTGGCTGTGTGATCCTGAACAAGTCATTTAAATTCTATCAGTCTCAATTTGTACTGACATACTCATCTGTAAAATGGGCGTAAGAGCACCTGCTTCCAGGGTTATCGAGGATAAAATGAGATTTGTAAAGTGCTTTTCAAACCTGAAATTGCTGTGTCAATCTAGCTATTATTATTATTATTATTATTATTTTTGAAACCAATAGAAAGTGTAAGAAGTAGGGGCGGCTAGGTGGCGCAGTGAGTAGAGCGCTGGCCCTGGAGTCAAGAAGGACCTGAGTTCGAATCCGGCCTCAGACACTTAACACACACAACAACAAAAAAAAAAACCTAGCCGTGTAACCTTGGGCAAGTTACTTAATCCCAATTGCCCTCCAAAAAGCCAAAAAAAAAAAAAAAAAAAGGAAGTGTAAGAAGTAGTGCCTTACAACCAAGAAGACGATAATAGCGAATCATGACAATACTTTAAAATGCCTGTGATTGAATCAGAAGGGGAGCTCCCTCCACACCTTAGTACAGTTTTGTAAGTTTTTTTAGGATAGGGATAGGCCAGACCTGTGATATCACTGACGCTGAGATGAGTGGTCTAGTGCACACAAAGATTTACTAAGGGTCACACAGCCAGGATGTATCACAGACAGGATTTGAATCCAGCTTTCTGGCTCCAATGCAGTTATCTACTATTTCATACCTGCCTCCTATGAGCCTCTGTGTCCAGCAACATCATCACTTGATGACAATAGTTTACATTATACAGTCATTTCTGCATGAGAAGTTTGGTTAAATCCATTATCTTGCTCTCTGTGAGGGAGGCAAGGCAGCTTGGTATAAATTGCCCCATTTTTACAGATGAAAGACTGGAAATCTCTTAGGAGACCCAAAGTACCCTTGACCTTGAGATGACAAATGGAATAGTGATCCTACCAACTGGATACAATGGCTTCCTTTGGGTGGTAACCTGGGTTACAATTTAGAAACACAGTTCATTCAAGTAGATTCAAATACAGAACCTGTGTGGTGTTGTGAATGGGTCACTGGGGGCATGATGGCATGAATTTGAATAGTATCTCAAACATTTGCTTGCTGTGTGACCTTGGGAAATCACTTAATTCTCTGGGGCTCAGTCTCCTCATCTGTAAGATAAAGATATTGGATTCTCTGACCTCTAAAATTCCTTCCAATAAATTGGAACAGACATTGGTCATCACCTCGTCCAATCTCCTCATTTTGTAGAGGAGGCAAATGCAACTCAAAGACATAAAGTTATGCCCCCAAGGTTACCTAGCTAGTGAGTGGCAGGGCTGAAATTAGAATCACAGTTTCCTAATTTCTGGTGGAAGTACCTTTTCTAAAGTACTATTTTTTTCTCTGCCTCATAAACAGACATAAGGTCTGGAAATGATGGCATTGGAAGGGGGAAGGAGGTAGAAAGTAGAACTCTGTAGGTCTGAGTCTTCAGACACTTTGCTAGTATTTCTTCCTGATTGGTTTTTATCTTGAATGCCCTCTTCCCACCACCTGCCTACCATGACAATACCAACTTCATAATTTCATAATGAACTCAGATGGTAAAGGACCAGTCTCGTCTGGAGGGCAAAACCCCAAGCTGGGAGTTGAGACTTGGGACATAGTCCTGGCTTCACCAAAAACTAACTAGCTGTGTGGCCTTAAACAAGACATTTATTCTCTCTGGGCCCCCTTTTCATCATCTATAAAATGGGCTGGATCTTGGCATTTCTTCCTGTGATTTGAGAGAACAGAATTCTCTTGGGAGACCCAAAGTACCTTTGACCTTGGGATGACAAATGGAATAGTGATCCTAGCAACCTTGGATAAGTATCTTAACTTCTCCAGACCTCTGCTTCCCAATCTACAACTTGAGGACAAGAATCATGGATAACATCACCAGAAGGAGGGTCCTAGATAGAGGGCTAGAAGGGGAGGGACTTTGAGGCCATTATGTGCAATTACTTTGAAATTACATAGAAACTAAGAATTGGAGATATGAAATGACTTTCTGAAGATCACAGCAGGTAGCAAGCAAGAGGGAGAACCAAGATTTGAGTTCAAATTCTTTCATGTGAAATCCAGCACTCTCTTCATCTAGGCTCTCAGAAAATGAGATCAAGGCCAAGAAATGCTTCAGCACACTGAAATTCTGTTACTTCTTCAGTGTGAGTACTCCTACTACTAATGCACAACTTGTCTTTATGAGTTTCTATCACAAAAAAAAAATTTTTTCACCCTGTGACATCACCAACCAGGTGATGAATCTCTTCAAACTTAGGTAGGCTAAGGAATAACTAAGTTCCTCATAAGGATTAGGCACCTCTAAATTACTGTGTTCAGTTCTGGGGGACACAATTTTGGAAGAGAATTGATACACTAGAGAACATCCAGGAGTGGGCACCTGAGATGCTGGTAGACCTTCAACCCATGTCTAATAGGATAGGTGGAAGAAACCAGAAGTATTCAGTTGAGAGAAGACTCAAGGGGGCTATGATAGCTGTCTTCAAGTTCTTGAAGAAAGGGCTGTCCCATGGAAGACTCGTTCTTTTTGGCTTCAGGAGCAAAGGGTAGAAGTTTCAAAAGATAAATTTAGGTTTGATTCTTAGAAAGACTTCCTGAAGTGTCATGGGTTGCCTTGGGAAATGGCAGATTCCTCCTCAGTCTTAAGATGCTGGATGAGCACTTGTTGGGCTGGTCTTCAGAGGACAGTCATACACAATGAGTTGCCTAGTCTGTGCTTTTTAACTGTTTGTCTTGGCACACACTACTTTGATCATGGGCCCTACTTCTCAGGAATATCCCTCCACAGCCTCTCTTGTTGCCTCTCACAAAGGTTTTCTTGGGCATCTGGGGGATGGGTCATCAGCCCTGGGGTGGATAACCCACCATCCTTAGTATTCAGAGCACTAGAATCATAGAACCATGGAGCCCTAGACCTGGAAGGGACCTTAGAAATTCATACACAAGTCTGGAATAGTCAGGAAAAGTGTCTAAAAATAAGTTTATTTTGATATTGAGGAGGAGGTAGCTGGGAGGAATGTTTCTGAGTACTTCTCCTTCTGTTAGTTCAACTGCTCTCTCACAGGAGGGTATAGTATATTTTCTCAAGCACTAGGAAAACAGTATTTCTTCAACCTCTAATCGGGATGGGTATTGGGGTCTAGAATAATTTCTCACTAGGATCTACACACCCTAGTTGTAAAGGCATGGCCCTAAATAAGGTTGCTCCAACCAACACCATTTTACAATCTTGCTAATACATATTACCAAATCTTACTCTAGAGCCATGAAATTTTGCTGGACCCTGGACTCTGTTCACTGGATTATCTGATGAACAAATGGTGATTGCAATCTGGTGCAAAGCATCTTTCTCGCTTTACAATCAATGACAAATTGCACAAGTAGACAGTTCACTGGGGGAGACATTTCCCTGCATTCCAATCCCAAGGCACAGAAATAGCTCAGAATAACTGGATGTCCTGCTGGCATTGCTGCAGCACCCTCATCAGGCCTGCCAAGAGACCAAGAGCCATGGCCGTGCCTACTTTGGTTCTCAAAGTGGTAAGACCTCCTCTCTTTCTCCGCCTTTGAGAGACTCTACCAATCGCGTCCCCTTTTAACTCTGGGTGTTCCCAAAGTATTTCGGCTTAGTTGTTGCTTCTGTGTCAACTTTCATGCTTGCACCAAAACAAGGGAAAGAAGGAAACCTCTAAGATTCCTTCCATCTCTACGATTCAATGGTTCTATGATGCTGGAGCTCTGAAAACTAGGGATGCTGGATCGTCCAATGAAGGGACCATGGCTCCATTCCCAAAGTACTTAGGTAAGGTTCCATGAGAGACAATAAGAGATTAAAATCTTCAAGGGAGTTTTCTGAACATCTGGGCTCTATTGCAAGAGTGGCTGGCCTTTGCCAAGCCAAACAGCGCCTGGATAGGCACACGTCTTGGTGATCTCCAAACAAATGGCCCCTTGGAATCCAGCAGCCATGTTCTTGTGCTGTCCTGAGAGAGCTCCCAAGGGAGCTGAGTGAGGTTCCAGGCCCTCACACTCCATTGTTTATATTGATGGTTTCCAGATGCTAGAGAGGAAAGTCAAAAGTTTGGGGCTGGGCCAAGAGGAGCCCTCTGTACTTCCCCAACCCCTCCCTCTTCCCAAAGCTCGAGCCTCCCTCCTTCCCAGTTCTTAAAGATACAGTCCTGTCTTCATTTTCTGGACAGAACAACTCTCCCATGGAAGAGGTGGGTGCAGAGGCTGGGGCCATCCCAAATAGGATGTAACCCAAACCTAAAGAACCTGAGTAGGGACTTCCGCCAGTTGACATTTCCTTCTCTGGCTCCTGTCCTTACCCAACAAGCGGACTCTATGCCCCAGTGCATGTTAGAGGTAGCCTACTGGGGTAGGCAGAGCACCTGGGAATCAATACTGACTCCCTCCAGCCCCTGCTGACCCAACACCTGATTATGAAGTCAAGCAGCCAAGTGGGATTCTGGGATCCCTGGGAGATGCGTCAATAAGAGAGAGGAAAGACAGAGCTTCTTCTTGGATCCAATGCATCCAGTCACCAAATCAAACAGAGTCCAAAAGAAATCCTCATCTCATAGACACAAAGTTATGTTTAGCTTTAGCTTGCCCAGAATACAAATAAATACTTGATGTGTCCTTACCAACTAGGCCTGTTTTATGCCTTTGCTTTATGGCTGAGGGAGGAGGACAAGAAAAGGATGGGTTCAGAGGGTTTGGAATAGAGAAATGGGCCATGACGAAGCCAAACCAGGATTTGTACCCATTTGGACTAGGAACAGAGCCAATCTTGAGCACCAAGGATATTTGGGCTCTAAAATGAAAAGTGCTTTGCTAACCAAGTGAGCCATATAAACATGATTGTAGGGGCGATGTTCAATCTACTTAAAAGAACATTGGATATACAAACGTAATGTAATTTAATTGTGACATAAGAAATGATGAAAATGGGGAGTTTGAAGAGGCATGGGAAAACATGTACGAACTGCTTGATGGAGAGTAATATAAACACAACCAGAAGAAAAATATACACAATGGCTGCAATGATGTAAATTAAAAGAACACTAAAAGTAAGTGGAACTTCATTAATTGTATTGACCAATCTTGGTCCTGGAGAATAGATGATGAAATACGCCTCCCCGCTTTTGGGAAGGGTGGAGGACCATGGGTCTGGAATATTGCATAAACTTCTACTCAGAAACAGTACTAGTTGGTTTTACTCAATGTTCTTCTTTGTTACAGGAGAGAAGCCAATGGTGATGTTTGGGGGGAGGATGGGGGTTTTTGGGAAATGACTGCTATGTAAAAACAAAGGGAATCAATAAAAATTTTTTTTGAAAGAACACTATATTTAAGAACTATAAGGGAGTCCCCATATACACCTAAATATTTATAGTAATACTTCTTTTGCATGGTGATAAGAAAGAACTGGAAAGAAAGTAGAAGCCCATCAATTGGGGAATGGTTAAACACACTATGGTATATGAATGTAATAGAATTTTATTGTGCTTTAAGAAATGATGATGTGTGAGGTGAATATCGAGAAACATGGAGAGATCTATATGAACTGATTTAGAGTGAAGTAAGTGGACCCAAGAATACAATGACTACAATAGTGTAAATGGAAAGAACAGCCACATGGGAAAAATAATCAAAAGTGAATGTTGCAAAATTTAAAGAATGAGCATGCCCCCCCAAAAAAAGATATGGGAAGACACTCCCACCCTATCCCTCAGCAGAGGTTAGAGGTCCACAAATGATGTGTCTTACACATATTTTCATACTTTTTTCAACATACTGAGCAATTACTCTGATTTTTCTCCTTTTTTTTTTGCTTTTAAAAATAACATTTGCTAAATGGAATGGCTCTCAGGGAAGGAGAATGAAAAATTATGGTGAAGTTAAAAAATCAGTAAAAGTTTATTTTTAAAAAGAACTAAAATGGAAAGAGGGAGGAACTATAGATAAGGATAGGGAGAAGTTAAAGGACTTCGTCAGCTTTACAGAAGGTAGCACAGAACAGTGGAAGGAGCATTAGTTTTGGAATTGGAGGAACCAGGATCAAGTCCCTCTCTGACACTTAACACTTATGTGAGCACAAGCCACTAACCCTCCTACAGCCTCAGTTTCCTCATTTGTAAAGTGAGAGGCTAGCCTTTGAGGTCCCTTCTAACTTTTGCTCTACAAACCTAGTAAAATCCCCTTAAAGGCAAGGACTGGATCCTTTTGCTCCCACAGATTAATTTCTGCTGATCTGATAGTTTCTCCTCATCCCACAATCCCCTGAGCTCAGTCCCTATTATTATCCTCCTTTACTTTGCTCTGATTGCCCCCACTATTGTGCCCTTTTGCTGATCTTTAGTCTCTCCTTCTCTACTTACTGGGTCCTTCTCTGCTGCCACCAAACACCCCCACCCCCCTTCCTCACTAGATCCTCCTGTCCTCACCAACTACTCTCTCATATTTCCCCTCCTTTTCTCAAACTCCTTGAAAAAGCTCTCCACAGCTGGTGCCTCAATTTACCCTTCCCTCACTTTCTTCTTACCCTACACTCTGGCTCCCAACTTTATCACTTGAGTAAAACTGCTCTCTCTGAAGCCGCCATTGATCTTAGCTGTCAAATCAAAAGGTGTCTTTTTGCTCCCCATTCTTTTTCATCTTGCTGGTGCAGGTAACATCACTGACCACACTCTCCTCCTTGATACTCTCTCCTCTCTGGGTTTTTGGAACATTGCTGGCTCCTGGCTCTCCTACCTCTCCCTTCTCAGTCTTTTTTGCTGATTTGTCATCTATTTCACAGTCATTTATTGTGGATGGAGCACTAGACCTGCAGTCAGGAAGACTTGAATGCAAATCTGGCCTCAGACATAGCTGTGTGACCCTGTGCAAGGCACTTAATCCTGTGTGCCTCAGTTTCCTCATCTGAAAAATGATCTGGAGGGGAAAATGGCAAAACTGCTCCAATATCTTTGCCAAGAAAACCCTAAATGGGATCATGAAGAGTTGGAAACGACCAAAATATGACTCAACAATAACTCCAAGGCTCTGTCCTGGGCCATCTCCTTTCTCTTTATATTAACTCTTTCTCTTAATGAAGTTATCAGCTCCCAGGGATTCAGTTATGATTTCTATCCAGATGGTTCCCAGATCTACATATGCTGCCTTAGTCTCTCTCTCCTGCTTAGTCTTGTTTCACCAAGCTCTTATTAGACATTTGTCCCAGAGGCTCCTCAAAATAAACATGTGTAAAAAAAAAAAAAGAATTCATTATCTTTTCCCCATCCCCCTTTCAAAGCTCTCTATAAGGCTAGAGGGCACCACTATCCTCCTAGTCAGGTTCACAACCTTAATGTCTCATCCCACACGACCAATCGATCGACAAATTTTGTTATTTCTGTCTCTACAACATTTCTTCTCCACTCATGCAGCCTAGTTCAGGACCGTGACTACAAATACTAGTCACCTTCTCATTCTCTATGCCTTAAGCCTCTCCGCACTCCAACTCATCCTCTGCACAGCTGTCAAAGTGAATTTCCTAGAGTGCAAGCCTATGTCACCCACCCCCCATCCTCAGTAAGTTCCAGTGGCTCCCTGTTGCCTCTATTATAAAATATAAATGTCTCTGACTTTTAAAGTCTTAACTTGGCTCCTTCCTACGCTTCCAACCTTCTTACACATTACTTATTCCTTCTTCATCCACTTCATTCGAGCCATATGGACCTACTCGGTGTTCCACACCCAGGATGCCCTATCTCCTGTTCTGCTGGCTGTCTCCCATGCCTGTAATGTATGCCCTTGTCACCTCTACCACCTTAATGAAGGCCCCCTCCCCATTCATTAATTCTCTTCTGGTCCCCTCAGCTTCCAGGGCAGTCCCTCCTTTAACTACCTTTTATTTATTTTAGATATACAGTCAATCCATCAATTAGTAAACATTTATTAAGCACCTACTATTGTATAAACCTATGAATACATGGTATCTCCTTTTTTTTAATTTATGGAATAAAACAAGCATTTTCATAACATGATGTCTCTTTCAATAAAATGTGAACTCCTTGCAGAGGACTGCTTTCCCTTTTATTAGTATCCTTGGTGGTTAGCACAGTGCCTTAGACATAGTAATTCCTTAACAAATGCCTGTTGACTGACTGATCCATTGACTGGGTCCCCAGTAGGTGTTTGAAACACCCACCATTTGACTGGACTCCAGGCAGACCCCTTTCCTGGTCAGTGTGGGTGCTGCCTTCTCCCCCTCCCAGACCCCAAGTTCCCCTAAGCTAGCTAGAGCAGGTAGCTGGCTGGAGAGTGGCCTTTAGCAGAAATCAGGTGGCAATGCCAAGTAATAATCACAATATCTATGTGTGTGGAATGTTCTATACTTTGTGAAGCATTTTCTTTATAAGCATTCAGGGAAGGAGGTAAGCTTCATTTTACATTTGAGGAAAACAAGCCTAGAGGAGGTTAAGGGACTTGTCCAAGGTCACAGGTGTCTAAGGGCTTCTGGATTTAGTGTTTTCTCTGCTTACGCTGGAAAGCTGCCACAAACTTTCCAACTGTCCAGGGCTTTGGAGTTTGAGGAGCACTTTCTCAGTCATGACCTATCTGATTCTCACGGCACCCCCTGTGATGATAGAACTGATCATTTTATTATCATTTTATCAATAACACAATCCTGCCAGGATTCAAACTTAACTCTCTTGATTCCTTTCCACTATGCCCCAATGCATCTAGAGAGGAAACTACCAGGACTTGGGCATCTCTGTAGAATGTGAGCATCTTGAGAGTAGGGATTGTTTCTTTCTTTGTATTTGTACCCCACGTTCCTAGTACAGTGCCCAGAACATAGTAGGTGCCTAATAAATGCTTGTTGGTTGATTAAATAGCTACTGACTGCAGCACCCACTTTCATTTACCGTATGGTGTCCCCCCCATTCCCCCATGACAAGGGCTTGGGGTCCATGACCTTGGTCCTATTCTTTGACCGACTTGCCTCATTCTCCCTTCCCCCAAGGCTACAAAGACCCAGGCTGAAGAGGTCAAGGAGACTTTGTGGAGAACAAGAGTCTCCCTTGTCTGTGCTGTCCTGGCTGCCCATAGGGACTGGAAAAGAGAAGACTTGTTGATACCCGAGGAATGTCAGCAGGGGACTGGGGGCTGAGTCAGAAGAGGCAAGAAAGGGGGAGGAGAGGCACGAAAGAACTTCAGCACAGTAGACTTCCACATCCCAGTCCAAGAGCCACCGCCTCCATGAAGCCTCCTCCACAGCTCTTCTCATCTGTATCTCAGAATATCACACTTAATGCAAGAATTTTTTTTCTCCCTCTGTACTTGTGGTTTCATTACGTAGGGAATTCTTGTTAAAGAGCTCACTCTGCTAATGAAGGTCAACCATTCCTCTACAAGAGTTAGTTGGGTGGCCCAATTGATTGAGTGATGGATTTGGAATTGGGAAGAAGACCTGAGTTCAAATCCTGCCTCAGACACTAGTTGAGTAACTTAACCTTGAACAGTCTCAGTTTCCCCACCTATAAAATTGGGATAGTAATTGTACTTGCCTTAAATGAGATTACATAAGTAAAACGTTATAGAAATGTTAACTATTATGATTAAGAAGCTGTCTTGGAGAGTAGCTTGGGGCACTGAGAGGGTAAATTACTTGCCCAAGATCACAAAGCCACCATGTGTTACAGTCTAGACTCAAACCTAAGTCTTTGTAACTCAGAGGCCAGATGTCTTCTATGCCATGTTGCTTCTCCTAGGGTTAGTATACTTCATTAGCTAATACTTGTATGATATTTGGAGATTTGCAATGTATTTTATGCACATTGCCTGCTACTGTTCTGTGTGTACGTAAAAGTCGGCATAGAACATAAGGGCAAGAGGGGACCTGAGAAATGATTTTATCTACCTCCCCACCCCACCCCCAGTCCACAGATGAGAAAACTGAGGTTCACAAAGGAGTAGTGTCTTCCCCAAGATCATACAAGAAGCAGAGCTGACTGAGTTAATCAGATCCAGGAGTCTTTCCACTTCTCCAAGCTGCTTTTTGAAGGGGCAAGAGAACGAGTATCTTTTAGGTACCTAGGACATGTCAGGGCCCGGGGTTAGCACTTGACAAACATGATCTTATTTTGAATTTATCCTCTGGACTTCCCGTCTACATTAGCAGCCTTGCCCCTTCCCCATCTGACCCTCAAGTATCCTCTCCCTCTCCCCATTTCCATTTCTCTTTTATATGTTGTGTTTCCCCATTAGAACGTAACTTCCTTCAGGGTAAGGACTGTTTTATTTGCTTGTATTTTATCCCCAGTGTTAAGGACAGTGCCTAGCACATAGTAAGCCCTTAACTATTTATCTATCTATCTTTCTACCTGTCTATCTAGGATAATAGCTTTAGTCTGGAAAGGCCTTTCACCTTGTCTCATCAAGTAGTCTGTTGTGGTCCTTAAGTATATCAAGTGACTGGCAGGTCTCCTGTCCCTCATACAGTGACCTTACTATATCTCCAAAAGATTGTGTGACCCCAGGCCTCAGACAACTTATGGGCTCTCTGCAGAAGAGGCTAACTCTAGGAAGACAGATCGGTCTTACTGGGTTATTCTATGGTTCAAAGAACTATCGTCTTGGGCTGGGAGAAAAACTGGGATGTATTGGTGATACAAATGGATCATGGGTGCTGGAGTGAGAGCCATACTGGTTCCCAGGGAGAAGAAAGTTGGGGGGGGGGGGTGGAGGCAAATACAGTCAGGATAGCTTCTAGAGGAGCCAGGATTTGAGAAAGCTTCAACATGGATCAGAGATGAACAGTTTTCTTCCTTAGGGGGGAGGTGAGTAGGGAGGAGAAGGAGGTACAAAGAAGGAGGAAGAGACTCCCTGTTTAGAGTTGATTTCCTTATTTTTTTTTTCAGAGTGGGGGTGGGGAAGGCATGGGACCAGGACCAGCACCATCAGTGGCTCCCATTGTTTCTGAGATGGGGAGAAGAGGGACCCTGCTCAATGAGGCCTCTGTCAGGCCTTGGGACAGCTTGCTCGTCCTGCTGGAGCACTACACAGTGTGTGTTAGACAAGGAGGGCAGCTGGGATGGGAAGCTCAGAAATTTCCTGTCCCAGGCGCCATGTGTCTAGGATGGGACTTGGGGAGCAGAGGAGGGGAGCAAGTAGAGTGCCTGATGGGGGTGGGGGGACTCCAAAGACAAGCGTCCATCTATCTCTCCTGAGAAGAGAGATGCCCAGCTGCTCAGAGAGGGGGAGAGGAAAAGGGGAGAGAGAGAGAGAGAGAAAGAGAGAGAGAACATGGGAGCAGGAGAGACAGAGCAGGGAAAGGGAAGTGCCCTGGACACTGGTCCACTCCATCCCTACCTCCATGACTTCATAGTTAGAGGGTGATCCTCTGAGCTGAGTCTGGAAGGCCAGTGCAGGAGACAGAATCGGGAGCTGAGTCCCAGACAGCTCAGCCCCTGTACCCTCCTCTGTCCTCAAACACCAACTAAATTTAGCTGCCAGTTGTATGCTGAGTGCTATCAGTTGCTGCTGACACAATGCTTTCACTCCATCGATGTTGCATGATTGTGCTCATATGTACTAATTGCCATAGTTAATTACGCAGAAGTAGTTATTGAAAATTTTTCAGATTAGGACTAAAGAATTTACTCACCAGCATGGGTTACTCTAAAAAAAAAAAATACCATGAACTTGACAGTCATACAGAAGCATGTATATTTCCATATAGAAAGAACAGAAAAAGAATTGCCTATGAAATGGTGAATTTATCATGTAATTTCTGATGGTACCACTGGGTTCTTAAAGGCTCTGAAAGCAGGGGGCGGCTAGGTGACACAATGAATAGAGCACTGGCCCTGGAGTTAGGAGGACCTGAGTTCAAATCTGACCTCAGACACTTAACACTTACTAGCCATGTGACCTTGGGCAAGTCACTTAACTCCAATTGCCCTCCAAAAAAAAAAAAAGACTGAAAGCAGGATCAACTACCTGGAATGCTTTTGAATACTGGTATCCAAGGATGCAAGTCTCATTTTGGATTGTGACTCATGATTGAGAAAGGTTCACCACTGGGTGATTTTTCCCCCTCTTTGGCCACAAGGACTCAGGAAGACTATCTTCAGAAATGTCAAAGTGGAGGGTGTGCCCTTACTGATGAAATTCCAGACTTTTGATGTCTAAAGAACTAAGTCACAGATTTAAAAAAAAAAAAAAGGGATCTAGGTGGTGTGGCTAGGTGGTGCAGTGAATAGAGCAGCAGCCCTGGAGTCAGGAGGACCTGAGTTCAAATCCAGCCTCAGACACTTGACACAATTACTAGCCCTGTGACTTTGGGCAAGTCACTTAACCCCATTTGCCCTCCAAAAAGCAAAAGCAAAAAAAAAAGATCCAGGTGGAAAGACAGAAGATCAGAAGGCAGGGGATAGTTAAAGAGAGCATAACGGAGAATTCATTGGTATCTGGTTAACGGGAAGAGACCAGTTTGCATGGGGAAGTAGGAGAGAAAGTACTTAGGCCAGGAACAAATATGAGGAAGGTGATGAACCTTAGTTTCCCTAGCTGGCTGAGGGCAGACGTTGATTAGGTGGACTGGAAGCTGGTTGTTCTCAGAATGCTGATAGAATGACAGAACCAGGACTGGAACCCTGGCTCCCTTCTTCCCATATTTCAACAGGGAACAGAAGGAAAGGCTTTCTCTATCACTGGCAAGAGCGTTTCCTATAGTCTCTGTCTTCGCCCAGCACCTATGTTCATTTAATGGTCACTCTGGGTAGACTCTAGGCTTTGAGCAAGTCTCACCTGCAGAAAAAGTTTTGCTGTGCTGTGCTGCCTAGCTTAAGAGAGTATTGGTGCTCCTAATTTACTCAGAGGAGAGATGGGACATAAAGAGGTAAATAAGGCAGGAAAGAGCTTTAGGTAGTGGCAGCAAAGAAAGAGAATTCAAGGTGTCTCCCATCACTTAGTCAACTAGTGAGTATATCTTAAGCCCTGTCTATTTGCTCTCCAGGTCCTTATATACTCTCTATGCTCTGGCACTATGAAGAAAAGAAGAAGAAGAAATAGAAGGAGAGAAGGAAGAAGAAGAAACAGTCTTTGCCTTCTAGTTGGGTACAACACATGTATCTACACAAAAATACAGCTAACCCTAAAGGCAAGCTTCAAGGGACACAAGTTGGAAGGAGGGTTCAGGGGGTCTCTAGCCCCAGTCAGCATGGTATCTTTGTTCCTGAAGAGTTCCTTGATTTAATGGAAAGAACACAGAATTTTCAGACATACTAATGTCTTGAGCATTTTTTTTCCCCACTTGACTACTTATTACAGGAAGGGGCTTCTTTTTAAGGGGGGAGTGAATTAGTGGGGAGTGATAAATATTTTTTTAAAAAGGAAAATGAAAGCATCAGTAAAAAAAAACACACAAAAGAAAAATGTTCAAATAGAACACAAAAAGTAAAATCTTGTTACTATCAGGAAAAGAAACCAAAAGGAGGTTAGAAGCTCCAATTTGTCAACACAGAAGTAGGGAGTCAGTTTGTGTGGCTTTTAGAAAAACTGTAGGTGAACAGAGGTCATGTAAGTATATGGAGCAGCCCATGAAGATGCAGGGGAGTTGACCCCCAAGAGAAAGACTTTAGAATAGAGATTTTATAAATAGAATTCAGGGAAATTGCTGAGGGTTTGAGTAGTTTTCAAAAAAACAGTCTTGGCCCAGGTTTAAGAAGAGTGATCTGAGACTTACACCCAGAAGACCTAAGTGGTCAAGGGAGTGATGAGAGAGTGGGTTCTGAGTTAAGCAGATATGACTTTCTCCTTGTTCCCTAATTCTTACCCAGTTTATCTCCTCTGACTCTTGACCAAAGAAGAGCTAGTGTTCTGTAAATATAAATGACCACTTATACTGTGGAATTGGGTGATGGATCCCAAAGCCATCCTTAGTCATAGATATGTAAGCTCAGATCTGGAGAGAAAGATGGGGCTCATCCAGAGACTGGCCAACAGCCACTGCATGAGTCAGTGGCAGAATTAGGACTAGAGCTCAAGCTTCCTCATTCCTATTTCTATGGGGAGAAAAAAATCATCCAACTGGCAAAGACAAAAGGCAGTTAGGTCAAAAGTCAATAAACTTTTATTAAGTACCTACTAAATGTCAGGCTCTGTGCTAAGTGCTAAGAATTCAAATAACAAAAAGAAAGACAGTTGCTGCCCTCAAGGAGCTTATCATCAAATGGGGGGAAGATGAAACACAAAAGGAAACTGAAAAGGGAGATAGGGTAGAGGGTACCCAGTTACCCAGAACTCATTGCTCAACCACTACCCTGATTAACGAACAGCCATCAACTTTGAGGAAAGACCCTCCACCAGCAAAAAGATTGAGATTTGTTGAACACTTAAATGATGGTTAATATATATATTTGCAATAAAGCATTTTTAAATTAAGATATGTAGGGGCGGCTAGGTGGCACAGTGAATAGAACGCCGGCCCTGGAGTCAGGAGGACCTGAGTTCAAATCAGTTCTCAGACACTTAACAAAAAAAAAAACAAAAAAACTAGGCATGTGACCTTGGGCAAGTCACTTAGCCCCAGTTGCCCTACCTTCCCTTCTCCCCCACAAAAAGCAAAAAACCAAAAAGTTAAAGTAAAGATATTTACATTGTTTTTTAGATATAATACTATTTAACAGACAACAATGTAGTGTAAATATAACTTTTATATGGACTGGAAAACCAAAAAATTCATGCAATTTGCTTTATTGAGATATTCACTGAGCCTGGAACTGAACCCACATCTCTAAGGTATGCCTGTATTACTTCACCAGGTAGTTGTAACGATCCAATGAGATAATGAGACCTTAAAGCACCATATGAATGTCAGCTCTCTCCTGCCCCATACCTTAGTTAGTTCTTCCATATAACTGGGAAGAACGGTTCTAAATTGCCTATAGATGAATGTTGGTCTTGAGAATAGGATCCACAGAGAACCGGGGGCTCTAGCTGATGCTGCAGCCATTCTGAGGCTCTGGCCAAAGTAATCCTGGATTGTAACAATCTCCATATTGGTGTTCTATCACATTGCTCCTCTGGCCAACCACCTACAATGGCTCTCCCTTGCCCATACAACCAAGACCTAACTCCTTAGCTTCTTACTCAAACTTCTTCTTATCCATATTTCTGACTTTGCTCATTTCATTCTCACTTGGAATATGCTCTCTGTGGTCTTGCTTTATCTGTGGCCTACCCATCCTTCAAGGCCCAGCTCAAGCCTCGCCTTCCTGAACATCCAGATCTCCCCCTATACAGAACTCCTATTGTTACTTATATTCAGGACCACATAGTCGAACATATTTTTAGTGGTTCAATGTACATCAATTCTGGCTTCCCAACTAGATTGTAAATTTTTAAGGGCAGGGGACCATGTCACATACTTCTGGCAGCCAAGTAAGACTGCATCTTACAGGAAAGGGCCAAAGGTCTCACTTAATTCCCTCCCTATCACTGCTTCCTAGAAACATATCGAGTAGGAAGCCACCAGGCAGGGGTGGGACAGCATTTTTCAAGGGAAGCAAAGGATTTGGTCAGTATGTGTTTTCCAGAAGGGAGGGAAGAGGAAGAGTATCCTGTATATTTGGTTTCAGTCTCGGAGGAAGGGATAGACAGCCATTCAGTTTGGAGGAAGGGACATAGGCATAACAAGTCACTCAATTTCAGGAGTTCTGAAAAGGCCCCTAAGTGCATCCTTACAAGATATCTAAATTCCTTCCATTAATAATTCGTTCCTGTGGGTTCAGTCTTGCATTAAATAGGTTTTTGTTTTAAAATACACCCCACTCATCTTCTTACCCCAAAGCCTCTCCATACCTATCTACTTTCTAAAGTTATCAGAGAGTTATCCCTTTAGATTCCTCTAGGAGGGTTTGTACACTAAGTCCCAAATACTTCTGTATGAATAAGTTTATAAGATACCTTTGGGTTTTAATGAGAGGAGCCTTAGGGCACTGGCTTTATGAAATGGGAGACAAATAATGGGGCCATTGAAAGGGAAGGAGGTAAGCAGACAGAGTGAGGGTGTCCAGGAGATAGATACAATGACTTAAACTAAATAGGTGATAAATGACCAAGAAACATCTTACGTACTGTTGGGAGACAGTGATCCATAGAAGGTCTTCTCTATAAACCTTCCTGATAATCATCATGATTTATAAGATGAAGAGCATTCCTTCCTGAAATCGCTACCTGTCAACAATCTATAAATCCATCCACTGAACTTCACCCTGCCTCACTCTCTTCCACAGTCCCCACCTCTCCTGTCCTATAGTTCCCTGTCAAGAATGAGGAAGGGGGGTGGGGTGGGATGGAGGAGGGCCAGGCTGATCACAATAGTGAGATGTCTTACAGAAGAAGGCTCTGGCTGCTAGTATTGGAACCAATTCTGGGTCATAGAATCATAGATTTAGGGCTGGTACAAATCTTAGAGATCATCTAGTCCAACTCACTTTATAAATGAGGACACTTTAAGTCTACTTCCATCTCTGTACCTGTCATTTCAGCCAGGAGATTTCTGGCCAACAGTTCATTCATAGACTTCAGTCATAGGACCCGGAGCTATAAGTTAATGGAGGAGCGACCATGTTTTTTTATTTATCTTTGTATACTCCGTGCTGCCTAACACAGGTCTTACACATTGTAGGTGCTTGTTAAATGCTCAAATTAAATGTGATAAAAGACCGGTGCATATGAGTAATAATGACGATGATGGTCTTAAGAATGATGATACATAGGGAAGAAAGAAAAAAAGCAGATAAAAATAAGTGGAAATAACGGAAAGAGACTGCACTTAAGGAAGGGAAATTCAGCCAGTCTGAATGTACCCCGGACTTTGGGAAAGTGGATTTCATCTGTGGTAGGGCAGAGAATGTAGAGGGCTGTTCTTGGAGTCAGGAAGACCTGGGATCAGGTTTTACCTCTGACATATTCTATGGTGACCTTAGGCAACTCACTACCTCTTGGTAACCTAGGAAAACTCTCTACTAGAGGTGGTGTTATCTGCAGTGGTGGAGAGAGATTCCTTATCATCCCCATACTAATGAAATCAGGGCTCCAGGCCCTATCCTTATGCCCTACATACTGGTAGATCAGTATAGTAGGATGCTATAGCCTTCATATATCTGGATTTTGGAAAGATATTTAACAAAGCCTCTCATGCAATTCCAAAGGACTCAAGGATTTTGAAGCTGAGAGGGTGAGAACTAATATATCGAATAAACTGTCCAAAAATATCTGGTCCATTGGGGATGATGGGCAAAATCTAATGGTTTTAATAGGCATAAATGTAAAGCCCTACCCTTGGGGTGAAAAAAATTAACTGCAAAAGTACATACTATATAAAGCACCTGGATGTCTTTGTTGATTGAAGGCTTATTAAGAGTCAACAGCCAAAACAGCTGAGGTGATCTTAGGTTACCTGTAAGAAAGGCACAATGCCCAGAATAAGGGAAGTCATAGTCCTCTGTTTGTCCATAGTCACACCACATTTGGAACACTAAGTTTAGGACAGGGAACCACACTTTGTGAAGGACATTGACAGGCTGGTGCAAGCCCAGAGGAGGGCAACCAGTATGGTGGTATATCAACACAGAGCATCATTTCCCCTAGATGACTGAATGCTGCTCCCTAGGAGATGAAAGTCTTGCTTTGCCCCTGGAGCTTAGCCCCTGGACTGGTCCTGGGAGAGGCCAGGCTGGAGAACATCGCAGTATTTTGTGGGGAATCATCATTTCCAAGTCTAGACCTTTACTAAATCAAGAAAATTCCATAGAGAAGTATCAGTAGTCTTGATAATGTGTTGGACCAGGAGGTCCTAATAATTTGTTCTGGCCTTAAGCCCTGAGTGGCCCTAAAGGTTAGAAAGGCTACTCCATCTAGGTTTCTCCTTCAGTTCAGATAAGAACCCTTAGAACAAGGGTGTGGAGAGCTTTGCCTGAATGGGCTGACCTACAAACATGATATTGGCCTAGGAAAGTCTTGTCCTGCCAGCTAAAAGAGCCAGGAAGCCATTCCCTGGTGGCTGCGTTTGTCTTTCAGATTAACCAACAATGAGAGCTTGTTGGTAGGGGCAACAAGGGGCTGCTGAGGGCAGAGGGAGGAGGGCATCAAGCCAGACTTTATCTTGTTGTCACTTATCCTGCTCCTAAATGTTCCCCCTTCTACATTGTCCCAAAGCAGACCTTTTCTTCCTGCTCCAGGACCATTCTATTCCCCCAATCCAATTTCTGCCTCTGCAGCCCTAGAGTTGTTTTTGGCTCTGTGGCCAGCTGGGTGCTAGCACGAACACACATGTAGGCGAGGCTGCAGGAACAGCCAGGTTATAATTACCTCCAAGATCTGGTTTAAATCAATAGTCCTGGGCCTGGTGGTTAAGGTGGATAGTTCCTCCTTAAAGCTCTTTTGTGCTGGAGAGGAGAAGGAATTGGCCGAGCTGTTCTTGGAGATCCTTGGGGGCTACTTGTATATAGGTGGTTTCCAGGGACCTATGTATACATAGTGTCTGTGTGTGTGTGTGTGTGTGTGTGTGTGTGTGTGTTTGTGAGCGCGCTCGCGCACGTTGTGCGCACGCACGTGCACATGCAAGTGCGAGTGCACATAAGTGCAAGTGCACCCACACAATCGCTTTTGTATGCATGAATGCAGATTTTTAGGTGTTTGAGGTCTATCCCTTGGTGGAACCCACTGGTTCCCTTATCTCTTTATCTCTCCCTAGTAGCTTTCTGGGTGGAGACTCATCTGCTGACCCCAGGCAGTTGGGGTTTCTGAGGGTAAAGGTGGGAAATCTGAACATTTCTCTATCTCTCACATCAGCAGCCTTAGCTCCCCTACATCAGTACCCTCTTCTTTACCCCACTTTCCACCACCCTTACCACGACCATCTGTCCTTTGTGCTCTTTGTGACCTCTTTCTGGCCATTGGCCTCAGTCAACCAGGCAATAATTCTGGGCAGAAGACATGCTGCCCAGAAAGAAGTTAGGTAAAGTCTAGTGAGGGCTAGGGGAAGGAGAGGAGGTACCAAAAAAGAAATACTTCTCTTGTTTCATTCCTAAGATTCTACCTCCCTTGGGGAGTCTTCCCAATGTTTCATTTCCCATCTTCAGCCTCATTTGCAAAATGAGGGGGTCAGGGTTAAAGGTCCCTTAACAGCTCTGATATTCTAGAATAGTGCATCTGAACTTGCCTCATAATAACCTTAAAAGATAGAATAAGGAAACTGAGGTTGGGAGGGCTTGGGCCTCATTCAAGGTCACAGAGTTAAAAATGAGAGCTGGGGATGAAGACCAGGACTTCATCTTTGAGTTCTTTCCATTACACAGGGCTCCCTTGCCTCAGTCTTCTGAATACTAAAGGCCCTTCTAGCTCTAACACTGTTTGGGCCTCAGACCTTGATTTCTCCCAGCTCTTTCTATCAAAACATGAAAGCCTACCACCTACCTGCCCCAGATAAACACGCAGTCACTGACTCACAAATGTAAGTGCTGGGACTTGAGTATAAAACAAACAATTAATCTCCTTGGTTTATGTTAGTGGTATCTATAGCTGGGCTATGTGCCTTCAACAGTCTAGGCCTGGAGACTGGGACCAAGTCAAGCAGACAAAGCTTGCCTTTGTAGCCACCTGTATGCTTCCCTGCCTGCCCCGTCTCCCTAGCTCAGTCCTCTAATTCCCCATGCTTTCTCTCTTGGCCCAACAAGACCCTACTGGCAGAAAAAAAAGATTTTGCTTTTAGTCATTTGTTGTTGGGGGTTGTGACTCACTAAAACTGATGGAGTACCATCCTTTTCCCAAGGATGTTTGCATATCACCATAAAAATGAAACATCTATCCGTTATTGAAGAAATATCTTTCAGTAGAGGAAAAGCTAGATTTGGGGTGGGGAAGGAATAACCATACATGTAAGCAAGCACCTACTTTGCTCTTGTACAAGGCCAGCCTTTGTGGATAGGTACATCCAGCCCAGGAACCAAGACAACTCAGAGTATAATTTGACATTCCCCAAGGGTCTGTCTGGCTCTTTTCTTTCTCCCTGTACTCCATGGTTTCAGCAATCCCCTCCAAACAGATCACTACCAAATCTCTATTTCCACCCCGAGGTCTCGGCCGAGCTCCAGCCCCACATCTCAGACTACCTACAGGACACGTCTGCCAGGACCCACTACCACCTCAGACCAGAGTGGTGCCAGCCAAGCTTATTCTTTCTCCCGAAACCTGCTTCTTCTGACTCCACCACTCTTCTTGTCTCTGACGTCACCCACATTTCAAACCTTGGTGTTCATTCTAGTGCCTTTCTTTCATTGATCTCTCCAGGTCTGTCAATTCTACCTTAGAAGCATTTACCACCCCTGTCTCCATCTCTGTTCCCACTGCCACCAGCCTAGGAATGGCCCTCCATTATTCATCCACCTCAACTATTTCCTATAGCTTCCTATCAGGTTTTCCTGATACCAGTCTCTCCTGCTTTGACTCACCCTTCATATCCCTACCAGGGTTAACCTTTCTTACACAGACATCTCATCCTGTCTCTCCTTTGCTTCTGTGTTTCTCTCCTGTCTTCCAAGTTCAAATTACTTTCCTAGCCACAAACTGGCTCCACCCCCTCCAGCCTTATTATTCCCCTCCATACCATACCCTTTGTCCTTCAGACAAACTGGACCATTCCCCCTCTGTTCCCTGCCTACAAAACTTGTTGCCTCTGTGCCATGACTGATGCTATTTCTCTGTGCCTAGAACGTCCTCTGCTCTTCCCTCTCTCCACCTTCTACACATTCTAATACATCTAATCAGTATCACTTTCCCCCTTGGGCCTTACAAAGCATTTCAGGGCTTCTCTAATGTAATTATGTGTTATAGGTGACTAAGTGGCACCTCAGTAGAACACTGGGCCTGGGGTCAGGAAATTGTTGTTTAGTCGTTTTTTGGTTGTGTCCACCTCTTCATGATACAATTTTGGGTTTTCTTGGCAAAGACACTGAAGTGGTTTGCTATTTCCTTCTCCAGCTCATTGTACAGATGAGGAAACTGAGGCAAACAGGGTAAAGTGACTTGCCCAGGGTCACACAGCTAATACATGTATAAGGCTGGATTTGAACTCATGGAGATGAGTTTTCCTGACTCTAGGTCTGGCACTCCATCCACAGCACCCCGAGTTCAAATTAGACTTTAGACACTCCCTAGATGTTGACTTTGGGCAAGTCACTTAATGTCTGTCTTAGGTTCCTCATTGTAAAATGGGGTTAGGAATAAAGCACCTATCTCACAGAGTTGCTATGATGATCAAATGAAATAATATTTCTAAAAATCTTAGCATAGTGCCTGGTACATAGTTGGTGTTTAATAAATGCTTCTTCCCCTCCCCTCCCATTTATCAAGGGACTGATGGAGAGAGAGGGAGCAACCAAGGGATGCCCCTGATATCTAGAACCTGAGTGACCATCTGGTGTCAAAACTCTCAGGGCCCCTGGAGCTCTCACTCAGAAATGTCCCCCATTGGGTGCTAATAGAAAAGGTTGGATTTCACTTCTCCTCGGGCCTATGGAAAACACCACCCACTTCTACAGAGAAGAGGGAAGTTAAGACACAAACCCGTCCGGAGATGCACCCGAGGACACACAGCAGGCCCATGCTTGCAGAGAATCACTGACTTCCACTCTAGGGCTCTCCCTACCTGGCCACCCTGTCCTCCCCTCCAAGTCAGTTCACCACTCCAAGCTTCAATTTCCTCCTCTATACAAGGGGCTACATGGCCTTTCAGGGTCCTTCAGGGTCCTTCCAGCTCTGAATCTACAATCCTCTAGACCTATACTCCCATCTCTTTGCTTCTGATCCCTTCAATCCACCCATTAAGCAATCAAAATACATTGATCTAAAACCAAGAGTTGGGAGAGACATCAGGCATCATCCAACCTGATGTCCTTCATTTTACAGATGTGGAAACTGAAGCACAAAGAGGTGATGTGACTTGTCTTGGGCCACATAAGTAGTGAATCAGGACTTTGAGTCTAGTGTTCTTACCATTGTACCACAATATAAATAAAGTAGACAGGGCAGAAATTGTTACAGCATGACTTACTAACACATCTCTCAGCTCACATTTATATGGCAACGTAAGCTTTAGGGAACATTTTCTTTACAACGGTTCTGTGAGGTGAGTGCCTAGCACACACAGATGCTTGTCCTGATCCCAACCCCAGCGTCACAAAGGAGTTTCCCTATAAACAAATGAAGACAAACAACACAGTTTGGCAATGGGGAGCTGTGGAAAGAGCTTGGGAGTAAATGAAGGTAATGGAACATTCTTACACAATGTTCAAAAAGAGATGAAAGCTAGAAACTCGGAGAACTTTGGGACAACTTATGCAAGTTCCCTTCAAGTGGGGATTGTTGCACTCGTCATGTTTCTCCCCTGGATTCTAGCCCAGGGCCCAGCACATAATTGGTGCTCAATAAATACTTGCTGATTGATCCATTGACTTAGAATCAGAACATCATGAAGAAAACAGAACCAAAGAAATGTATATGTATATATACACATATATTGTATGTATACACACATATGTATACATATACCTATATATTTCACGTGTGTATATGTATATATTTATATCTATCATCTATCTTTGTGTATATATGTGTGTATATGTACATATGTATACACACACACAAGATGTGGGCAGTTAAGTGGTACCATAGGGCACAAAGCACTGGGCCTAGAGTCAGGAAGACTCTTCTTCCTGAATACAAAATCTGACATCAGACACTAGCTGTGTGACTCTAGGCAAGTCATTTAACCCTGCTTGCCTCAGTTGTAAAATGAGCTGGAAAAGAAAATGTCAAACCCCTCCAGTATCTCTGCCAAGAAAAACCAAAGGAGTCATGAAAAATTGGACATGACTGAAATGACTGAACAACAATAAAATGATACAATAACACACAAAGGAAAAATAAAACATTAAAATACATCAGAATTCAGATGCCAAAAAAACTGAGAAGGAAACTTGCTTCCCTCTGGAAAAGACTCTAGAATCAGAGCCCCTAGGTTCTAATCTTACCTCGGGTGTTGACTACCTATGCAATGTAGAGCATGTCACCTAATCTCCCTAGGCCTCAGTTTCCTCATCTGTGAAATTTGAGGTTCTATCTAGATGGTCTCCAAAGGCCCTTCCTGCTCCTACCCTATGATTTTATGTTCTCTTGGTAGAGAAGTGGTAGACTACAGGTGCGTAAAAGTGCATACACTGTCAGGCATGGTCAACATATTGGTTTGCTTTTCTTAACTTATTCTGTGTAGCAAAGGAGTTTTTCACAGGAGAATTTAATTATTGGGTCTCAGTTTCCTCATCAGTAATGAGAGTCAATGAATGAAAGATTAACCTTTACTAAACTCTTACAATATGTTTTATATATTGCCATCTCATGGAGGGGGGGGATAGAATTTGGAACACATAACTTTATTTTTTTTCTCTTTTCTTTTTGGAGGGCAATTGGGGTTAATTGACTAGTTTTTATGTTAAGTATCTGAGGCCAGATTTGAACTCAGGTCCTCCTGACTCCAGGGCTGGTGCTCTATTCACTGTACCACTTAACCACCTGGGACTCATAACTTTAAAAAAATATTTAAAATTATTTTAATATGTTCTTGGTGAAAAATAAAACAATATACATATACGTAGGTATACGTGTGTATATATGTGTGTGTACATATATATGTATATATAAAAATTTTAAAACTTCTATGTGCTATCTCTTAGGTTCTTTTCACCTTTTCACCTCTGTATGAGGGCAGACTCATAGACTCTCTGGAAGATGGACCCTCATGTCTCCAGGCACAGGTGTACCTACCTTCAGTTTGGCTGAAAGTCCTTGCCCAGTCACCTCCTGCTACCTCTCCTGCCCCTCTCCTGCCTGCCTCCCCCCCAAAGGTTTTTCCTTAAGTGAAAAAATTCCCAGTCATGGCTTTGTTTATGTGTGTTTATGAGGGTCAAAGGAGATGAGGCTTGTAAGTCACTTTGAAAACCTTAAAGAGCTATCTACATTCAGTTATTTCTGTGGTTCTTACTGCAGTGACTAGCAGTTATCTCTTGATAACTTTCAGTCCAAGGTTCTCTCTCCCCACCCGACTGTGCTACAGACACAGTTTGGCTCTTCCTCTGACAACAAAAATAGGTTTGACCTCCCCTGGGATAACCAGTCCATTCGAGAGCCAGTACCGATCCTATCCATTTTTGTTTCCCCTGTACCTAGCAAGGCAGCATGGATGTTGGTGGAATGTTGGCTAAACAGGTCTGGCTTGAACCAAGCAAAATAAATTTTTGCAGAAGGGAAGCAAGAGGAAATAAAAAACTTGAGGAGTGTAAGGAAGCACTTCTAACTTTGCTTATGTGAAACGCTGGGATTGGAGACACACACCAGGGGCTGAAAAACCAGACCATGGCAGTAGGTAGGCGCTATGCCTCTCACAGGTCTATTCAGATGGGAGGAAAAGAGCGTTTCTGGTCTTCACAGAATTTGCTATGCCCTGGGGGACAAAGCTGGCAAATTTGAAGGCAGTTCTAGAATGAATGGTGGCTCCCCCTCAGTTCTACTGACCAGAGGTGTTGGACTGCTCCATTCAGGGTCAGCTTTATAGCAATAATTCTGTCAGGTTCATTGGCACACCTGAGTGTTAATATTTTGAATAATAATATAAATAGGTTATATAAATGGCATGGCAGGTGCTTGTTGAATGAATGAATGAATGAATTTTTGGCCACACTGCCACCTTTCTTCCCCCTTTACCTGTATTTTTGAGTGGATATGTATTGAACTTTTCGGGCAGACTCCATTTCCTTAGATTCTTGCCATAGGGACATAGAATAATGGCTTGAACAGGTAGGTACTTATCAATTCTTTGCTAAATTGAACTGAACTGACAATGGACTGAATTCTTTTCTCCAGGTGATGGAACGAACTTTCTTTGTAGCAGAAGTGGAGATTCCTGGTCAGATAAATAACACTGTGAGATTTTGAGGAGATCACTAAGACCTGCCCCTGACATATAGTAAACTCTTCATAAATGCTTTTTGACTAACTGCCCATCTCTCTGACATTTGATTTGATTTTTATGATATTGTTTTCTAACTGTCCCTGTAGTTAACCAAAGAGGGAAATTAAGCATGGGGCATGTTTCCTACTTCCTTTGTAGATGTGGGTGGCTATGGGTATGGAACATGGCACATCATATCTAGTTTTGCTGAAACACCTCTGGGGAAAGATGAATTTTAAAATTAAGGTGATTTTTAAAAAAAGTTATTAATGAAATGCTTTTCCTGAAGCAACCCTATCAAGTATATACAGCCATACACAGAAACAGGCCCCAGGAAGCTGTGCGTGGCCCACAGTCATGCACCTGAGAGACAAACTTCAAAGTAAGAGCCAACATCCTTTCCTCTACACCATGATGCCAGTGAGGAGGCCACTAAGGAAGGAAGAAGGAAGTAGTCAAAGAAAATGTAGACAGAACCCTCCAGGTTTGCTTCAAAGGGGGCTGGGGATATAAGCGGGCTTGACATCATACCTCTTGGTAGAATTATAACTATGAAAAGTATCATGGTATTACAGAAAGGATAGTATGCTAAATTAAAAAAAAACTTTGAGATGCTATCTCATACATATCAAATTAGCAATAGTAATAACAAAAGTAATGAAGTAATGAAACGGAGTTGTTGGCAGGATTCTGGATAAACCAGTCACACTCATTCATTGCTGCGAGAACTGCAAACCTGGAGAAGCTTTTCAGAAATCAGTATGACAGTATTGATATGAATTATTAAAATAATCTTATTCTTGAACTCAATTATTCCTCTGCTGAGAATATATTCCTAATGGATATTACACATGATAATAAAAACTGTCCAAAGTTTTTCATAGTGCATTTATATGTAAATAACAACAAAACAACAAAGGTAGACTTGTGTCCAACAACTGGGGAATCAATTGTGATACATTAATGTAACTGATACCATAATGCAAACAGGAGCAATAAGTAATAAAGTAATCTGGCAAGCCTTTTGTGGCATGACAAAAAAGTGGAATGAAGGCCAAGCCCAAAGAATGGAACTGGGACCAGTTATTAGCACAGAAGAACAGAGAACGGCGAACGGTGAAAATGAACAAAGAATTACAGTAGGAACTTACAGGGAGTGATAGAAAATGTGTCACTCTATTTTAATGCTCTGGAATTCAGGGACACAAAGGCAAAATGTTAGCAAGCAAGTTAAGTTGTTTTTATTGATATTAAAACTTCAATTTGTTAGAAAGTTTTTTGAATTTTGGTTTTTGTGGTTTTTGGAAGAAAGAACACTGTGCTAGAGAGCAGGAGACCTTGGCTTGTTTTAGACCATTCCACTAAGTCAGCTGCTCGTCCCCCAAGCTGACAGGCACTCATCCCATTCCTGGTTTTCTCTCTGACAGTCAAGTATGGGATGTCGGGTTTGAACCCTGGCACTGCCACTCTGTGTAACCTTGGGGATATTGCTTCTCCCCTCTGATCCTCAGTTTTTTCATCTGAAGAATGGGGATAATCATTTCTACTTCCTGTCTCATAGAGTGGGGTGGGGGGAAAGGACTTGACAAAGTGGGAGGCATTAATGCTGCCATCCTCCTCCCCCCTCCCCTGTTATTTTTCTCTCTTTCTCTTGGTGTCTGTCTCTATCTAGACCTTTGTTTTTTCCTTTCACTCTCTCCGTCTCTATTTCTCTAACCCTGTCTATTACCGAGGACAAGATCACAGAGGAAAGTCACAGCTTGGTTGACCCATCCATGTCAAGGAGACTATTTAGAGACTGTCTTCACTGATAGGAGATATGGGAGATGGTGGCAGTGGTGATTCCTACCCACCACCCTACGGCCCCCACCCTTGCATCTTCCCTACTATTCCCTGTGAACAGAGCTGGTAGAAACTCCCATTGTGGGGGGAGGGGTGTAGGTCTTTTCTGAAGGGGAATGGGTCTTTCCCCCCCATTTCCTGTAATAAGAGGCAAAGACACAGAGCTCTAGGGGGAGTCAAGAGGCTGGGTCCCCAGGGATAGAGGCAAAAACATGAAAGAGGTTAGAAGAGGCCAAACCAATTCTTCCCTTCTTTACAAATCTCCTGCCCTTTGCATTTATTGGAAGAAACTGGCAGGAAGTTCCCCTACCCCGCTCTAGTCACCCATATGGAAAGAGGTGTTTGCAGAAAACTTCTTCACCTTAGGTCACGGCCCCCAACCAAGTGGAGGTGAGAGGTTGAGGACACTGGGGTCAAAAAGGAGCTGGTTCTGTGAAGGTTTCTGGTTAATGCCCAAGAAATACCTGCTTAACTGGGAGTGGATCTTACTTGATTTTGCTGAGTCAACAGCTCTGATATTTTTTTTCCAATTAATGATAATCACCCCTTATGTTTGAGGTTAAATGATTTGCCCAGGGTCACATGGCTAGCAAACAGGAAAGCCAAGACAGGCATCATAGGACCACGGCATCCTAGATTTAGAGCTGGAGGCCCATCTAGTCCAGCCCCCTCCTTTTACAGATGAGGAAACTGAGGCTGAGAACTTAAGATTTCTACACAATTACACAGTAAGTGGTAAAGCCAGGATGTGAGAACTCTCCCCCTATTACCGAGGACAAGGTAATAGACCTGTCTTTTCCTCTGCCTCTGTCTCCATTCCTTTCTTTAGCTCATCTGTCTCTGCCTCTTTTCCTGTCTCCCCCCCATCTCACTTCTTCTTTTATGTTCTCCCCTCTCCCTTTTTTCCCCTTTCTCAGTCTCCGTTGATCTCTTTTTCCTGGCTCTGGCTTCTTGTGAGAGTGGGGGGTGTGATTTAGAGGCAGTTGGTCTTTACTATCTATTTAAGCTTATTCTCTGCCTCCTCACTGAAAGTGGCCAAGCCCCTCATAGATATCTTCATCCCTAGCTTTGAACTCTGGGGAGAGTCCAAAGTTTAAAACTTTGGACTCCACATGTAGTACCCATGGGGCTTCTGAACCATCGAGTCTGAAAGCTAGAAGCCGCCGTGTGTCCTGGTCCTGGTCTTCTGACTCCTCGGCAAAGAGCTCTTTCTATTTTCCAAGAATCTCAGTTCCATCCCAGTCTGTACTGAGCCCCAAGGGTTTGCTACCTGCGCCTTTGGAGCCACAGGGACTGGATTTAACAACCACTTCGGATGCCCACTACTGGGGTGACTCCAGGCAATCCCTGCATTTCTCAAGATGTTAGCTTCTCCATCTATAAAATGAGAGGGCTGGACTAGAAGACCTCTGGGTTGTTTTAGCTCTGCTTGTGCTGCTTGTGTCTGTGTCTCTGGCAGACATCTGTAAGGGAGGCCACGGACCATTCAGGACCTGCCCTTTATGGGGCTGGGAAGGCAAAATAGCCCCTCTCTCTCTGTCTCTGCCTCTAACTCTGTCTCCGTTTCTCAGTTTCTCTGCATCTCTGTCTCTATTTTTCTCTTTCTTTCTGTCTCTACCACTTTCTGTGTGTCTGTCTTTCTCTCAGTCTGTCTGTCTCTCTTTTTTCTCTGTGCCTCTGTCTCTGTGTGTCTTTGTCTCTCGTTTTCTCTGTGTGTCTATTTCTCCCTGTCTCCCAGGGGACAGAAGGAGATCTGTACCTGTGACCTGGGCCTTCTCCAGACCACAATGATGCCCTCCAGTCCTCTATCAGCCTCTGTAAACTCCTCACTGCTGCCCTCCCATGTATAGCCTTCTATTCTTTTCTATCTTCTTATGGGGATAACCTGGCCTTCCTCGGTAGACTGACAGTTCCTGGAGGGCAGGAATCCTGTTTTCTCCTCTCTGCCAGCCCCTAGAATGGGGCTGACCCCAAGAGAGAATCCAGGGCCTTTGTACAGGGAAGGAGACTAAGGCCTGTGGTTTGAGGATGAAGTTGAATAGCAAGGCAAAAACAGTTTAGAAAAATCATTTCATTCTCCCTTGAGTGTGAATGTGCTTCTGCAAAGCCTCCTGGGATGAGCTCTTCCTTCATTCTGAGAGTCAGGTTAGAACAGTGAAGCAAGACCTGAGTTCAAATCCTCCCCCCTCACACTTGCAAGTTCTATGACTGGGCAAGTCATTTAATCTGTCCCAGCCTCAGTTTTCCTTACTATAAAAGGGGGACAATAATAACATCTAACTTACAGGGTTATTGTGAGGAGCAAATGCGGTGATGTAGGTAAAGTGCCTTACCTGTAATAAATAGATACTGTTCTCTGGAAGCCAACCTTTAACCCTGGGCAGCTTAGGCTGCAGTAGATATTTAGGGTCTGCGGTGCCCCCAAAGTTGTTCGAGTGTTATTTCCTCAGGATGGTAAGGAACAGAGAAGAGTTAGAGATCTCTGACTGGTTAGTATCTGGGACTCAGCCCCATCTTTCCCAAGCCAGAGGGTCAAGTAGAGTTTACCTGTTAAATAGAGTTTGTCCAGTTCAAATGACCCAGAGATTGTTTAGCGTGGCCTAGTATACAATGTTCTAGAAGCCTCTCTGCTGAGTCGAAGGGAAGTCCCAGAGTCCCAGAGCCAGCCCCAGCTCTGGCCACTCACCGAGAGTTCAAAGCTGGGGATGATGATGTCTATGAGGGGCTTGGCCACTTTCAGTGAGGAGGCAAAGAATAAGTTTAAATAGATAGTAAAGACCAACTGCCTCTAAATCACACTCTCCACTCTCACAAGAGGCCAGAGCCAGGAAAAAGAGAGATCAATGGAGACTGAGAAAGGGAAAAAAGGGAGAGGGGGAGATATAAAAGAAGAGGTGAGATGGAGGAGACAGGAAAAGAGGCAGGGATGGAGACAGGGGCAGAGGAAAAGGCAGGCAGACTGCTTCCCTGATCTAGGGAAGCCGACACCCTCGCAAAGAGAAGAAGGAGATTTTTCAAGTTTTTCTACTTTGAAACAACTTTGTCCAGCAGAGAGCTCCCTTCCAGGATCTGGGGAGGGAAAAGGGCTGGGAAGCTCCTTCACAATCCTCCCCACCCCCAAGTCAAGGAAACGGGGAGAGAAAAGGAAGGGAGGTCCCTCCATGCCAGCATCTGAGCTAAGTTCAGGAATTCCCACCAGGATATCTTCTTGGGCGTAAGGAGGCTAGGCCTGGGGCTGAATCATTCTCCTGCAGGCATCCACAGTGGGGAAGCCTACTAAGAGTTAGCTGCTGAGGAGAAATCTGAGGAAGGCAAAGACAAGTGAGCCAAAGGAGATGGGGAGCTGAGGAGAGAGAGGAGCAAGCCCTACCTGTCTGGAGTGGACAGAAGGAGAGCAATACAGGGCCCAGAATGCCAGATCAGGAGTCAGAAAAGCTGGTTTACATCCCAGCCCTGCACACTGATGACCTGGTCCACCCTAGGCAAGTCACTTGGGTTTCCTTTCCCATAACAATGAAAAGACTGGATAGGTCCTTGTCTCCATCTCCTGTCAGTTTTGAGTCCTATATTACCTCGGACATAGGAGTCTGCTAGCAGCATCCACTGAGAGACACCGGGGCAGCCTGAAGTAGGCACCTCCTCTCACCAAGCCTGCAGGAAACCCATACCAATGCTTCCCATTTCCCATTTCCTTCTTAAGGAAGCACAGTCCCTTAGCACTTGCACCCTGGTGCACTGTCTACAAGCAGTTTCCATCTCTCTCCTTTGGCCTCTCTCTGCCATCTCACACTCTCCCTGTCTCTCCATCTCTTGACTTCCTTTTCCCCCACATTTCCTCTCCCTCTCCCCATGCTCAGTACACAATGTCTGTACTTTGCTGCTGACCCCCATAGGAGCTAAAATGGCACGACCCCATAGGATTGAGATTCTGAGGGGCCTCAGAGATCATCCAATCAAAATCCTTCATTTTGAAAATGAACCAGCTGAGGGCTAGGCAGATGAGGAGAGGAGGTAACTGAGGTAGTCATTGTCAGAGCCAAGATTAAAACCCATTGGCAGGCAGCCCCTGTAAGGGGCCTGGCAAAACCAGCTGGAGGTACCTTTTAAAGAGACTGTCCAGGCCAGCTTTCTCCAGGGGAAAGCACAGTGGCAGCTCCATCAGTGATGACCGTGCGCTTTGAGCGTGGAGTCGAGAGCCAATGGACACATTTGGCCACGTAGGTTTGAACCTGCCATGGATAACTACAAGTATTCACGACCTTCTTCATCCAACTATCGTGAGCACGGTGCTTTGTCAGCTTTAAAATGCAACATAAATGTGAATTATTGTTCATCTAAGCAAGGAGGAAGGTAAATTCCCTCTAAAAAACAAAATTAGGTAATGCTTTTTGAAACCAAGCATATGTGGCTTCTGGATTATCTTTTTTTTGCTTTTTGGGGTTAAATGACTTGCCCAGGGTCACATGGCTAGTTTTTGTGTTAAGTGTCTGAGGCCGGATTTGAACCCAGGTCCTCCTGACTCCCGGGCGGGTGCTCTATTCACTGCACCACTTAGCTGCAGTGAATTATTGGATTATCTTATGGTGTACAGAAAAGACTCTGGATTTGGAGAGGGATCCCAGCTCTGCCAATGACTGGTCACATGAATGTGAGCAAGTCACTTTGTTTCCCTAGGTCTTGGTTTCCTTATCTGCAAAATTTTACTAAATAATTCACTTTTAGCTTGAGCACTAAAAAAATAAATCCTATACTATCCCATTGTCTTTCATTGGTGGGTGGAAAAGAGGGCATGACACAGATGTCAATGCCCTCCTTTGTACTTGGAAGGAAACTTGGGATAGGAAAATGAGGGGATCTACTGCTCCAGTCCCCAAGACTGAGCCACTGCTCCTACCTCCCCAGGGAAATGGGTCGACACTATTCCTTCTCAGCACCCTTCAGTGATTTCTCACTGCCAACAAGAGACGGGGGCCAAACTACTTGGCAAACCATCAAATCACTCTCCATGTATGTTTGAAGCTCACATAGTCCCCAGGATAGAGTGTGAGGACTGAGAAGCAGAGCCTTTGGGAAAGGGAGGTCATCCCAACCTGATGCTATCCCTACTCCAACCTCCTGTTCTGAATCCCATGGGCCCTTGCTACATCAAAGGTCAAAGGAACATGGGATCTTGGGTCTAGAACTCGAAAGTTCTTCAGAGGTTATCTATCAAATCCAGATCCCTTATTCCTTTTTTTTTCTTTTTAAACTAAGTTTTATTTCTTTCAATGAACAAAATTCTTTCCTTTCTCTCCTGCCTTCCTCCTCTTTCCCTCAGACAGAGAGAGGAAAGAAAGAAAGAAAGAAAGAAAGAAAGAAAGAAAGAAAGAAAGAAAGAAAGAAAGAAAGAAAGAAAGAAAGAAAGAAAGAAAGAGAGAAAGAAAGAAAGAAAGAGAGAGAGAGAGAGAAAGAGAATCCTTGTAAGAAATATACATAGTCAAGCACAAAAAAATTCCCTCACTGGTCATGTCCAAAGAATATGTCTCATTCTTCCTCCTGAACCCAACACTTTTCTGTCAGGTGTGAGTCACATGCTTCACAATGGGACCTCTGGAGTCTCATTCAGAACCTTCTCATTCTAAAAAAAATGGCCTAGGGATCTTAAGGGATGTTCACCTGAGGCCAGGGGATGTTAGGGGGTCACAGAGATAATAAACATAACAGGCAGCATATGAATCCAGTCCTCTGACCCCTGAGTTAATTCTCTTTCTCCTGTACCAAGATGGAGAGGAAATGGAGGCAAAGGATACTTCATTACGGGTTAGCCCACTGCTGGATAACAAGTAATGGGAACTCATATGCATGTCTTACTTTGATGGTCACAAAACACTTTTCTTCCAACCCCATGAAGTCGGTAATGTAAGTGTTACTATCCCTGCTTTACAGATGAAGAAACGGAGTTCCATATAAAGTAAAATACTAATCCCATAGGCACATAGTTAGCAAATGTCAGAGCCAGAACTATAAGCCCAGTCTCCTGACTCTAGGCACAGTGTTCTTTCCACTAAACTATGCTGCCTTATTTCTTTTAGGCCCACTGCCTAACTCTAACTAGGCCAGCTTCATTATTTTTCCTAGAACTTACATCCAATATTTCTGGGGTTCATGACCTAGCACTCATCTTCATAGCAAAATTAAAAGCTAAAAGTCCACAATGCTCAGGAAGGCCAGAGCCCTGAAGCTAGATCTTCGCCAATCTTACTACCTCAGACCATGGACCCTCATCACCCTTACCCCAATACAAAGCCACAGTGTGTACATGAAACTTAACTCCTTGACCCACCTAGATCAAACACCCAGGCATTGGCCTCCCTTTATTTTTTCCCCTTCTTTTGCATCAGCCGTCTTCTCCAGTCATCTCTGGAGAGTGAGAAGGAAATGGAGGAGCTGGTGAGCAGCCCAAAAATCTAAGACCTGAGCCCCTGGGAGTGAAAAAAATACATCTGAGGTCAGAAAGCGGGGGTTTTCGTTGGCCTCTGGCCAACTTTAAGCCTTGTTCAGGAAACCCTGTCCAGGCCTGCTCCCAGCCCACAGCAACCCAGGGCAGCAACCAATCAGGAAGACTTCATTGATAATAGGCCACATTTATATAACACTTTCCATGCTAAGGCAGCTGCACAGGGCTTGGAATCAGGAAAAATGCATTTGAATCCCTGCTCTTCCTCTTATGAGCGGTGTGACTCTGAGTAAGTCCCTTGGCTGATCTGAGTTCTGGTTTCCTCATCTGTAAAATGTGAGTGATGGAACTCATATTCTCCTATACAGGACTACTGTGAAGAAAGCATTTTATACATCTTAGAGCATATTCTGAGTTGTTCTTATAATTGACAGAGCATTTCCTTTATGAGAGCCATGAGAAGTAAGTAGTACAGCTCTTATTATCTCCACTGTGAGGATAAGGAGGCTTGCCCATAGGAACCTAGCTAGTAAGTGGTAGAAGCAGGATTCAAACTTAGGCCTTTTGGTTTCAAGTTCAGTGATCTTCCCACTACATGGTACTGTGTGCTGGGCATTGTGAGGAATAGAGAAGTATTAAATTGAGTTCCTGCCCTCAGAGAGTTTATTGTTTACCTGGAGAGACTAAGTGTATACTTGCAGTATACAGCAAGTGACAAATAGAAGCATATCCAGTTAAACTAGGCAACTGGGCTGTGGGATGGGTAGTAGTCATAGTAAGGATTGCTGCCATGAGTAGCTGGGACAACTTGACTAGCCTGTCTTCCAAGCCCAGGTTGCCTACAACCAGCCTGCAAGATCTGGAAGAAACCAGGCTTCCACTGGTAGTGAATTCAAGCTAGCCCGTTCATCAGTGCTACTGCAGAGAAAGTCTGGGAGGAGGAGCTGAACACTAGGACCTGGGGGTGATTCAGTGAGGGGGCACAGCAGATTGGTTACAGCTGGTGGTGAGTTTTTGCCTTTCATCTCGGCAAGCCTGCATGCTGACCATCAGTCATGTGGAAGAGGTACCTGAGAGCATATATGTGTGTGTGTGTGTGTGTGTGTGTGTGTGTGTGTGTGTGTGTGTGTGTGTGTGTGTGTGTGGTCAATAAACATTTATTTAGTGCCTACTATATACCAGGCACTGCCTTAAGAGGCAAAAGATAGTCTCCGTCCTCAAGGGGCTCATGGTCTAATGGGGGAGACAAGACAACAAGCAAACAACTACGTACAAACTCCATATAGGATAAATAGGAAGTGATTAGGAGAGGGAAGGCATTAGAATTCAGAGGGTTTGGGAAAGGCCCCCTGGAGAAGATGGGATTTTAGAGAGGACTTGGAAGAATTTAGGGAAGTCAGGAGGCAGATGAGAAGGGAGGAGTGACAGAGCCCAAGAAAACTCCCAGAGCTGAGACAAGGATGTCTTGTCCATGGAAAGACCAGGAGGTCGGTGTCACTGGATTGAAGAGTACCTGGTAGGGAGTAGGGCATAAGAAGCATGGAAATGCAGGAGGGGGCCAAGTTTGATGGGGAAGGTGTCTTGGGAGTCCGTGTGGGCCCACAACTGTGTGGGTGTCCGACCCCTGAGTGGACACACAGTTGACTCTTGAGTGAGCAAAGATATATGTCAGAGTTTCAGCTTAGAGCTGCATCTCTTCAACCTACTCCCATGGCCATCAGAGGCCCACCCCAGAGGATGTAATAGATAAAGATGCACTTGCATTAGGATCTCAGAAGAGGTCCATAAAGGCTTCCTGAAGTAGGTGGAACTTGAGATGGAGCTTGACCAAAGGTTAGGATTTAGAACTATGGAAAGGAAGAGAGAAAGCACTCTAGGCTCCTAAAACAGCAAGAGTAAAAAAATGTGAAACTCAAAGGCTTAGGGTTTATTCATAGCACCATAGCACTGGAGCTAGCAGGGACCCCAGAGGGCATCAGTCCAAGCCCCTCATTTCAAAGATAAGGAAACTGAGGCCCAGGGAGATGAATTTAGTTACTCAAGGGCACACAAGTAGAGAGTGTTAGTGGTGGGATTTGAATTCAGATCTTCTTGACTCTAGAATTAGTGCTCTTTCCCCTGTACCTTGGGGGTCATGGAGGACCTGGTTGGACCCATTTCCCAGGCTTACCACTGGCCTGGGAAGCCCATGCTCAGGCTGTGACTGCTCTGTCTCTAGGAATGCACTTCTCAGTGCAGATGCCACAAGGACTGCTGAGTTAGGAAGGATTTCCCTGGGCAGATATGCACCCTTAAGGTAAATCATCTTCCTCCCCATCATCTGCAGACCTGGGACCAGATCCTAGGTAGGGGGAGATATAGGTAATATATTTAGGCCAACTAAACTTTAAAAAGAAATCAAAACAGTAAGAGTCCTGTGTGATCTAGAGAATGAGGGAAAGGTAAATATGTTCCCAGTACCCCTACGCAAGGGGCAGCTGGGTGACACAGTGAATGATAGAGCACTGGGCCTGGAGTCAGAAAGACCTGTTCAAGTCTAACCTCAGACACTTCATAGCTGTTTGACCCTAGGCAAGTCACTTCACCCTGTTTGCCTCAGTTTCCTCATCTGTAAAATGAGCTGGAAAGGAAAATTGCAAACTATCTTTGCCAAGAAAACCCCAAGTGGGGTCATGAAGAGTCAGGACACACAATTGAACACCAGCAACCCTTACCCAAGCGAAAAGCCATTTTTCTTTTGATACTAAGGAGCTTGTAGAGGAAATAATGCTGAATGCAAAAGGAGGAGGTCTGGTTAAGTAGCTGTATGGTTCTCAAGTAACTCACTTCACCCATTCTTCTGGGCTTCTATCCTTCATCTATAAAAATGGCAAGCCACCCCACGTGCTCCTACCTGTCTCTCTGGATAGTCGGGAAAATCAAACCAGATAATATATGAAAGTCTCCAAACTAGAAAGGTTATTGTATTCTAAAGCACAATAGCTCAAGTGAAGACCAGTGCTCATGGGAAAATGCCTACTGAGAGCCACGCTTAGTTACATTGTCAAATTGGTAGAAACACCACTTAAATCACAGACTTTTCATGGTGGCAAACCTGCTACAGTCTTGCCTCATAGAAAGTTTCTATTAGAAGTCTTCTAATAAAGAAACAAGAATTCTGTTCCTTCGTGAGCTGCTCTGAGACTGAAATACCAACATGAAGGCACACTGTCCTCACTTGTCCTCTTCATTCTGTGGTTAAGAGTCCTCCATTGTGGACTCTGCTGACGTAGTGCAGAGCACATCGCTCCCCTGCTTGAAACACTTCAAAGTCTCCCTGTTGTTTTACAGGTCAAAACCCAAAACTCCCAAGCCTGGCATTGAAGGACTTCCACAATTGGGCTCCAACTTTCTTGTTTCATTTCACTCTCCTCCCCTCATGGACTCTATGTTCCTGCCAAACTGGATTATTGGCTGTCCCCTGATCTCACCCTGGCCTCTCCTGCCTGTTTGTCATTGCCCATGACATCCCACATTTCTGGACACGGGTGTCAGGTGGAACCTGCCAATAACAAGTTCTCCACCTATTGAAATACTCTTCTTCCTGCAACTCCATGAGGTCTGCCTTGAACCTTCCAGATAGAAGGGACCTCTCCTTCCTTGACTCTTTCATTCATTTCTATTCAATCTTTCCGATGTATTTATCACATTCAAACTTGCATCACAATTAATTGTCTATGTGTCTTAGCATCGCTGTGTTCCACCCCCCCCCCCCATTAAAGTACAATCCCTCTGAGGTCAGGAACTGTTTCAAATAACCTGTGTATCTCCAAAATCTAGCACAATGAATTACATATAACTTAATTCAATACGCACTTATTAATTGGCTACCATGTGCCAGGTATTGTGGTAGGCAATGGGGTAAACAGATAAAAATGAAATTCACTGCCCTCAGGGAGCTTATGGTTGCCTTCACTCCGACATGTTCTACAGATAATAGGGAACTAGGAGAGTTGGTTGAGGAGAATCACGTGATCAGACCAACACTTAAGGAAATTACTTTAACATTAGCATATTGGAAGGTCAAGAAGTGAGGTCTGATGCAATAATCAAGTCAAGGCAAGAGGTGATGAGCACTTTAATGAACTAAGATGGCAGTAATAGTATGAGCGGAAAGGAAGAGCTGGAGGGAAGAGGTGCTTTGAGCACATAAATGGCAAGGGCTGGAAACTGACTGAAATTTGAGGTGAGAGAGAAAGAAGTTGAGGATGATGCCAAGATAATGAACCCAAGACAAGGTAAAGATGGTGGTCTTTTGCTCAGAAATAGAAAAGTTTGAAAGAGGGGAAAGGTAATACATTCAGTTTTAGACATGCTGAATTTAAGATGTCTCTGGGACATCTATTATGAAATGTCCAATAGGCAATTAGTGATACAAGACTGAAGCTCGGGAGAGAGACTGGGGCAAGATGAATAGAGCTGGGAGTTTTCTGCCTAGAGTTGATAGTTAAACCCATGAGAGCTGATGCAGTTGCTGAGAGACTGTATACAGGGGCCTAGGATATAACCTGATAGATGGTTGTAAAATAAAGTAGCTAGCAAGAAATGATCTGGTGACTAGAATTCTATACCAGATGTATCTCTGTTTCATGGGCTGACAGACAATAAATCCTTATACTGCAAGTGCTGATCTCAAAATATTCTGGAAAACTCAACTGAACTGAAACCATATCATTATTATAGACTGAACCATTACCCATCATCCCCTGCATAACATTCATCCATAAAAACTTTAAAATGATGTTTTAATATAATGTTTAATATATGTTTTAATATAATACTTACAATCTCCAAACTTCAAGGAATGGAAATCTTTTTAAACAGACCCAGCAAAGGAATGTGGGAACAGGGTTAGCTACCTATCATTCCCATTATTCTGTGAGTGGAGTTGAAGTCAAGGACACTTTTAAGGAGCCTAGAAAGGAAGAGCTTACATCCTACCACTTAATTGGTTATGTTTAAAAAGCAGTGATTTTATCTGCCTGTGGTTTATTAGATATAAAAGAATACTAGCAGGAGAGTGACTTGGAGGACGTAATTATATCAGAGAAGATGAAAAGGAGATAACAGCGATAGTAACAATGAGAATGAGATGATGATGATGGAGATTGCTCATATTTATATACCATTATACAGTCTCTGGAGAATAGCATGGCACTGTGGATCAAGAGCTAGCCTTAGAGACAGAAAGACCTGGGTTCGAATCTTGCCTCTGATGCATGCTCCCTGTGGGATGATGGGCAAGTCATTTAATCATCAGTTCCCCAGGCAAGTCTTGAAGACTATAAATTGTAGAGCAGGGACTGATCTACCTTGGAAGAGGAAGTTTCTTACCAGGAACTACTTCTACCAATGAAATCACAGGTCTGGCAAGGGTGGGTGTAGCTTTGATAAAGCCAAGGCTAACAAAGTGCATTGTATGTGCTATCTCATTTGATGTTTATAATTCTGTGGGGTAAGTGTGAGCCAAAGCATGTAAAAGTGCTTCATTAACTATATAGCAGTATATAAACATAAGGTATCCTTATAGATAGGTAGATTAAGCATTAATTAAACATGTACCTTGTACCAGGCACCAGGGAGACAAAAAAACAATAACAAAACAATTCCTACTCTCAAGGAGCAGTTACATTTCCTATTACATTCTAACAGGGAAGAGGAAACATAAGGGAAACTGGAAAGTTTCCAGTGGGGATTACCTGTGAAGAGGAAGGAGGGCTAGGCAGGTAGTAGAAGGTGGGGCAGTCCAGAGAGGGAAGTGAGGAGCATGGTTGGAGCCCCCTCAAGAAATGGCGATCCTGGCCAAGGACTCAGCACTCTGGAGGGCAGGCTGAATGGCAGAGTCCTCTCAAGGGGGGCAAAATTACTATTATTATTATCAGATACCTAGCACATACAGAGAAGATGAGACATTTCTGCAGTCTAAAAGGTGACAAGATATGCAAATGTGAAGAACTCTCATTACCATCTATTAGTTAAATACAAAGCCTATGGTACTGAGCTTAGCAGAATTAAAGATCATTATGACCCAGGGAAGGATCATGAAGGATTCAGTGACGAAGTTGGATCTGAACTTTCACCTTGATGTGGGCCAGGTACAGGCCACTGTCCTGAGGAGGATGATCCTCTTAACTCTCCTATGTGAGGAGGCCAGGCCAGCTCAGGGGTAACAGTGCAAGGGGGCTTTTAGACAGGCATAAGAGTTGGGCCTGGGGTAAGTAGCCCAGAGTCACTGCCTCATGAGCACTTTAGAAAAGGAGAACTCACTGAAAACTTGCTGCCAAGGATATGAAAACTGCCCCAGATGGCATTTTTCCTGCTGGGAGTTTGGCAGAGAGAAGGCTGTCATGAAAGCTAACCCCTGTGCCCTTCCCCCTTCCCCACTGCACCCCTGCAGCTGTTCTGGCTTGAAAAGCCAGGGTGGGTGTTGCTTGGATTGCCTGATTGACTCCCTCCATCTAGGTTCTTGGAGGGACAGCATGATGACTTATGGGATTGCTTCTTTACTTTCCCTGACTCCCAGCACCAGTTCCTGTCGCAGAACAAGGACAAGCCTAAACCACCTGCCCTCAATTGCTTCAAGATCACAATTTCCCCCCAGCCCCTTTAGATCAAAAGAGATCGTTAGTGGGACATCTTAAACAAAACCCTGCCTCTGTGCTGGGATGGATTTAGAACTGCAGAATATTAGCATAAGGGCCCAGCAGAATCTCAGAGGTGGACGGCCCCTCCATGACCATCTAGTCAAACTCAAATCCAAATCAATAACAATAATAGCTAACATTTATATAGCATCTACTATGTACCAGACATTGTACTAAGCACTGTCATTTTTTAAAATATAATTTATTTTTTAGTTTTCAACATTCACTTCCATAAGACTTTGAGTTTTAAATTTTCTCTCTCCCTCTCCTCTCCCCTCTCCAAGACAGCATGCAATCTGATATAGGCTATACTTTTACATTCTTATTAAATATATTTTCACATTAGTCATGATGTAAAGAAGAATTAGAACGAATGGGAGGAACCAAGAGAAAGAAGAAACAATACAAAACAACAAGAGAAAATGAGAGTAAATAGTCTGCTTCTATCTGCATTCAGACTCCAAGTTCTTTCTCTGGATGTGGACAGCATTTTCCATCATGAGACTTTTGGAGTCCTGATTATTATTGACTAAGTTGGCTCTCTCACCCAGCTTTGTGTCTTCTGCAAAATTTGATGAACATGCCATCTTTGGTTTTATCCAAATCATTGGTAAACATTTGTAACAGCACAAGGCCAAGCACAGATCCTTGGGGTGGTCTGCTTGAGACATCCTGTCACATTGATATTGAATCATTAACAGCTAATCTTTGATCCTGGTCATCCAGTCAGTTCTGAATCCAGACGACTGTATTGTCACCTATTCCATAACTCCATTTTTTGTTCTCACAAGAACAGTGTGAGATACTTGATTAAAAACTGTTAAAATTTAGGTGAACTGTATCCCCAGCATTCCCCTCATCTCCTCAATTCTGTCTAATAGGGTTAGTCTAGAATGACTCATTCTCGATAAAATCATGCTAGTTCTTTGCAATCATCACTTCCCTTTCTAGACATTCACCCACCATCTCTTTAATAAGTCATTCTAGAATTTTTCCAGGAATCAGAGTCAAGCTCATTGACTTATAGTTTGCATATTCTTCTTTTTTTTTTTTAAATCTGGACATTTGACTCCAATCTTATGGTATTTTTCCTGTTTCAGTGATCTTTCAAATATCACTTATGATAGCTCAGCAATCACATCCATCAGTTCTTCAGGACTGGAGGAGACAATTCACTCAGGCATAGCAAATGACTCCATTTAGGTCAACTAGGCATTCTTTTGCTATTTCCTTATTTATTTCCAAGCTTTCTTTCTTAAATCACCTCAGACCTAGATTACTGTAAAATTTTCAATAGGACGCTATTTTCCTCATCTCTCTGGGCTTTATATCCTTAACAAAATTGTGAAGAGAGAATAGGTTGTTTGGGGCATCCCTTATCTTCCTTTTCTACACTTCTCTCCCTGTTCCCGACCACCATTAACAAGAAGCCTGGTTTGGAGGAAGGAGAAAAGGAGAAAGAAAACTCTGAACTCAGAGATTTGTTTAGAATAGAGGTAGAAAAGAAAGGTTGCTTTTGCCAAGCAGAAAAATAAACATATCTCTCCTCTCTGTATCTGTTTTTCTCTCTCTCTGTCTCTCTCTGTGTGTCTCTCTCTGTCTCTCTCTTTCCCTCTCTCCCCCTCCTTCTTCCTTTCCCTTTCCCTCTCCCTTCTCCCTCTCTCCCTTTCCCTCTCCCTCTGTCTCCCTCTCTGCCAATCTCTCCTTCCCTCTTTCTCTCCCTCTCTATCTCTGACTCTCTCCTACTGCTTTCACTTTTTCAGATGTAAGAAGAGTTTAGACTTGTTCTCTTTGGTCCCAGAGGGCAGAACCAGGTGGAAGTCGCAAACAGGCAAATGAGGGTTAGATCAGGAAAAACTTCCCACCATTTAGAGATGCCCCAAAGTAGAATAACTTGCCTTGGAAGAGAGTGGGCTCCCTCTCCTCTAGAAGTCACAGGCTATATTGTAGAACAGATTCCTTTATAGGTAGGAATTGGACTGAAACCCCACTGATATTCCTCCAACTCTAAAATCCTTCACTTCTTCACAATGCATCAGAGTCCGTGTTCCAAGTTCTGTGTGTGTGTGTGTGTGTGTATGTGTGTGTAAACATGCCTAAAGTGGGGGCAATGGGAGAAGGTGGGTACCGAGAGGTAAAGAGGATTTACAGCATTAATATATCAGTCAATCTGTGGATGCAATGAGTCACCGGCTTGTACACCCACCTCTCTTCCTCCTGCCTATCTCCATCACTATCCTTCTTCCCAGAATGGGTTGCAATGCTCCAAAAGAGAACCATCTGCTAGTGTGGCTTTGGAGTTCCAATTCTGCCCCCTTGTTAGCTGAGCCAGGCCCTGACTTTCTCCGGACTTCATTTTTTTATCTATGGGGGGACTCAGTGATATTTAAGGGCCCTTCCAGGTTTTCTGAGTTTCTTCGATAACCAGATACTCTCAGCTATTGCAGTTCAAACAAAGCACACAGGGAAGCATGGGAAAAGTAGAGCAACAGTTAGTATTTTTTTCTACTTCATAAAATGAAATGGGCGCGCAGCCCAAAAAGCGTCCTAAAATCAACTTTTTAAGAACAAGATTCAGTCAGGGTTGGGTTTTGGGTTTTCTGTTTTTTTTTTTTCTCTGAAAGGGTGGGAAATGAGGAAAGCAGAGATTCCAAGGCCCAGTAAGGATGCTCTGCCACAGGGATGGGAGGAGGGAACACACCCTGGAGTGTGGTCACCAGGGGAAGAAGCATCGCCCTCCAGGAAGCCTCCTACTTTAACTAATCATTCTTGCTAGTCAGATAGGAAGCCCCGTTATTTCTAGGCTACTGAAATAGCATATGTGCTGTCAGCACCCTGCAGCAAGGTCCTGGGCCCCCTGCCCTGGAAGGTACAGTGAACACTGGGTGTATACCGCCTCTTTGGGGATCATCTCTAGAAGCTCTTGAAAATGTCATTGTATATTCCCTTCTGTCCTAGCCTGGGAAATTTACTCTTTCCCACTTTCCTCCTGATAACATGGACTAGCCCAGCTTTGGTTCTTGCTTACCTTATCTTCTCCTGTTGACACAGGACTGCCACATGGCCTCTGATTGTGGCCTTTCAGGAGCAGGGTTGGTGACATCTTATTGGCTTCACAGAACACCTGGTTGCACCCCTGACTCCAAAGGCAAATACACTGCAGAAGGGGCTGCAAAGCTGACCTCTGACACAGAGGCCTTCTAAATGTGCTGCCCCATCTCTGACACAGCTGGATGATGTTAACTAGAGGGGGCAGGAGGAAATGCCAGAGAAGGCACGGATGGTAATAGCTAGCCCAGGAGCCCCACTTTCAGCCAAATCATTAAGTTCCCTTAAGGAACAGGCCACACAGATGAAGTAGGCAGCTTCCTGGTTCAGGTGTTGCTGTAGGACTTCTCCTTGGCCCTTCTGATATTGGGGCTAGTGGGCCATGCTAGTGGTCTAAATGCCATTCATGACTGAAGGCAGCATCACTGATACCTCATGAGGAAAGTACAGGTGTAGCTGAAAACCTACCACCATCAAAGGTCAATGTTTTTGCCAGCTTCAACAGAAATGCAGCTCAGAAGTGTAATACACAAAGCATTTCCCAGGGATGGAGCCAGGCCCTCTAATGGGATGAAGCCACCCTCTGACTAATTCCATGAAAAACCAAAAGACCCTATCCAGTAGAAACATGTCAGAATGAAAGCAACTGGGTCCCCTTGGGGGCTTATCTAATGAAGCATCTAGATTAAGTGACAATTAACTAGACACTGCTACCTCTTGAACCTCAGCTATGTATGGCCCAACAGAGACAGCACAGAAAAGTTGATGCAGGGAGGAGAGGCCAGTCCCCAAACGCTACTTAGGGAGGTTGACGACTGTGGGTCAGTTGCCCCACCTGAGGTCTCTAGAGAAACAGAAGGGCTCTGGAGTAAAGAGGCACCCCACAGCCTCAGACCTTTTCTAAAGCCACAAACCATTCTTGCCTATCAAGTGGGTGCCCCCCAACAACCAAGTTCTTCAGGACTAAGCCTTCATGGTTTCATGGGCCTCTTGCCATTTCTCAGGTTTCATCTAGGCACCACAGGAGGATGTCTCCAGTTGACCTTGGTTCATATTGGGCTGAGTTTGAAACAATGGTTGGGTATTCCTGATATTTGACCTGATGACCCACAAGCCCTTTCCCCTATAGAGACAAGTGGGAGAGCTTTAGGAAAAGGCGGCCCCAGACTTCCTTAACTCCCTTCTATTCTTGTTGGTGCTCAGGATTGTGTGGTTGAGATGTCATAAGTCACACCTCACTTGATGAACTAGAAAGATTCTATCTGAGGCACTGTCACCAATCTGTCCATCCCAGAAGACTTTCAGACCTGCTGGCCCTAGAGTCAAGCCTAGCTCAGAACTCCCAACCAGCCCCAGGAGGCCCCAAGAGGGAATCCTGGGACTAGGAACACCCATTCTGCCAGAGTATCTGCACTTAACTAACTGGCCTGGAGTCTCAAGCTCTAGGTCATAGGACCAGGAATCAGAGTTGGGAGACCATAGATTTAGAACTAGAAATAAAATTATATAAATCATCTGGTCCAACCCTTTCATTTTATAGATGAGGAAACAGAGGCACAGAGGGTTTGTGACTTGCTCAAAGTGACACAGGTAGTAGATTCAAACATATTCAAACACAGGTCATACCTTTTAGGTTGTCATTTGTCCTCCCATTTATGGTTGCTTACAAGCATTTTTTTAAGGACAGAGGTCAGAATATGCCTGGACAATGCACTACCTTATTTAATCCACCCTGGCAAAGGCATCTAGTTCATTAGAATATGATTTAAGCTGGCACAGGGACCACCACCTATTGGGCAAGGTTGGAAAGTGCCAATTCAGCAGGATTGAGTTCTTGGGTTGTGCCTTGGGGAGATAGGAGTGTTAGGATGGAATGCTTAGTATGGAACAGGGCATTTATCAGACAGGGCTGACAAATTGGTTGGTTTTGCTGAACTGATTTTTTCCCTTCTTTCTTTTTTGTTAAAAGGCATGTGGTACTGAGGGAGTGGTGGCAGTAGTGGATATATTCCAAATGAAGGTGATATTAAAAATAAAAATAAGAATAAGATTTTTAAATGTATGAGACCCTGGAAGGTGGGTACAATTTTAACCGAGGGGGTGAATACCAGTCAATATAAAAGGGGTTTATGGGATATTATTTACTGTAAGTCTCTTGTGAACCTCAAGTCTCCCAAGCTAGGTGGCAAAGTCGATAAATGCTGGGCTTGGAGTCAGAGAGACTTGAATTTGACTAAAGCCTATCTACCAGAAACTTACTAGCTGTGTGAGAGTGGACCAGCCACTTAATTTCTCTGTGCCTCAGTCCCCTCATCTCTAAAATGAGAGAATGATGGCCCTTCCAGTTCTATATTTATGATTCTTTGAATTTCTGGTAGCTTTCCACCACAGACAAATCCCAAACTTAAAGATATTCTGCTAACCTACTTAAGCCTGAGGATATAACAGCTCATGTGGTACTTAAAACCCTTGGCAACCTGGCTGCAAACTACCCTTCTATCCTTATTGAACATCACTCCCTTCCATGCACACTGTAGGGAGGGGTCAAGTATCTACAAGCACCTACTATGGGCCAGGTACTGTGCTAAGCACTTTACAAATATCTCATTTTGGCCTCACAACGATCTTGTGAGATGGGTGCTGTTATTATCCCATTTTACAGCTGAGGTAACTGAGACAGAGAGAAGTTAAGTGATTTGCCCAGCTAGTAAGCATGTGAGGTCAGATCTGAGCTCAGGTCTTCCTAACTCCAGACCCAGGGCTCTATCCACTGCAACATCTAGTTGCCTCTAAGCCAAAATGGCCTTCCTATTCCTTCAATCAGTGCTTAGAGGAGTTGGAGCCAATGCTGGTGGTCCCACAATCCACTCTGCAGGCCACTGATGCTCATTTTTGGCAAGCTCCAAGCAACCTAGAGACCCCATGAGCCCTCATAAATAGGAGACACCTAGGAGCTAGAGGACAAGGCCATCAGTCCCTTTCCAGTTACCAAGGCCCAATGCATTGTAGCATGTCAGCCAGAATGCTTCAATGCATATGTTTCATTGATCCCTCCTCCAGAAGGCCCAGGGAGATACTCCTATCTGAGCCATGATGGTTGCACCCCGTGCTGGAAAGGAAAAAATTGTGATCCCTGAAATAATAGATTCCTCATAGAGATGCAACCAAACACAGTACTTGGTTGGCTGGAAGAGACATGCCCCAGAGAATTTGGCTCAAGGGAGCCATGTAAAGTCTCCAGGCCCCCAGCCTAGTTTAAGTGTTTCACCTACATGAACTTCACCCAAACAGCCAAGGAATGGCCCAGAGAGAGAGGAAAATGTAGACACATCAACACCAAGCAATTATTAAGTATCTGCTATGGGTTGGGCACTGTGTGAGTGCTAGAGAAAGGCAAAAACTAGTCCCTGCCTTCAGGGAGTTTACAATCTAATGGATACATAGGCTGTGTGCTGTTGTGGCTTTGTAACTAACATAGCCGCAACAAAAGACATAGGCAGACATAACTGGAAGTGTGTGTGCCTTTCCTGAAACACCTAAGTGGGCATCTTCTGGCATGGCTTGGGCATAAGCTCTACTGAACTCTTTCCTGATCTCTAGTTTCTTCCCGAGCATTTAGGAGTCTAGCATAGTTGTCCTGCTTTAGATCCAAGAAAGTAACTCAGAATTACAATGAGATTTTCCATCTCCCTTCTTTCAGGACCCAGAAATGGCCCCTGAGAGAGCCATACACATATGCCTACACCTAAGAGTTGGTGATACCTGAGAGGCATGAAGTCCTGAAGGAGAAACACAGACCCAGATCCCAAAGGCAGAAATTCCTGAGAGACTCTGGCAGATAGAGAATCCCAAGAAACAGAGATACAAAAAGCCTTCAGAGTCAGGGGGGTGAGGGTAGGGGACAGAGTAAATATGCCAGATTCTCCCTGCTCTGTCTGCCTTCCCTTCCTACCTCATCCCCCTTATTCCCCAAGCCATCTCCCCCACCCCCCACCCTTTCACACAATCCCCCTACCCCATGCATCCAATAGTCCTGGAAGTATTTACATGCCTAATTCTAAAGTTTTAGCTGTTCTAGGAATCTCTCCCTGTTTTTTTTTTCCTTCTTCTTTTGCAATCTCCAAGAAACTTGATCTGCCAGATGGGTGGGAGAGATTATTGTTTTGTGTCTGACATCTGGATTTCATTAGTGGCCTCAAGCATGCTGAATCAGGAATGGTTTCTTCCCTCGGGACAAGAGGGACTTTAAACCCTTGGAGTGGCCCAGGACCTTCTTCTGAAACTCTCCTCCAACACCCCCTTCCCACCCCAACATACATACATGCACATGCTCGAACATACAAATGTGTACTACAGGTGTGTGTGTGGGGGGAGGGGTATACTTCTAAACCCCAAAGGATACCTCCCTGGAAAGAGTAAACAAGCTCTGAAAGATGGCTGGCCAAGGAGGGGGCAGGCGAGCAGGCGAGACTGCTGGGCCAGAGACTCCCCTCCCCCTTCCTTGCTCAGGGAGTTTGGGCATCCTGCCATCTGGCTGCTAGCCCCGCCCGACTGAGGACTTGGCTGGGGATGGGGGTGGAGGGAGAGCACTGGCAGAGGGATGTGGGGTCTGGGTAAGAGTTGCTGATGCTCCACCCCCTGCACCCTAACCCCCGGGGCCTCGAATTCTAACAGGAACAAAATAACAAGGTAGAAATGAAGGAAAAGCCTTGGACTGAGGAGAAAGAAACCCCAGTTCTAGACCATGCTCTGCTGTTAACTAGTTGCACGATCTTGGCCATCGCTTAGCCTTACAGAGTTTCAAAGTCCTCAAGTTGGTAATATTTAGAATTGCCCTGACTATCTTAACAGTGACCTGTCCAAGGTCACACAATATATGCATACATAGCAGCCTAACAAAAAGAACCCTGCTCTCTAGACTGAATTCCCTCTTTCCTTGTAAAAAGTAGAGCAAGAGTGTTCCAGAATATGTTCCCGGGTCACAGAAACCTTCTATAAAAGCAGAGAACTACAATTTACCCAGAGTGAGACAAGTGTCAGACTCTGCTTCCCATCCCTTCCTGTCTATGCTAAGCCACCCAGACAGAACTGTCCAGGCCCACAAATCCAAGGGCACAGTGCCTGGTGAGAAGCCCAGTGTCGTAAATCTTGATGCAGCAGGGGACACAGCAGCATCCTGTGACCAAGGGGGAGAGAGGAAACATTGCATCCCTGATCCCTCAAGCCCCCTAATGTGCACTCAAACAAATATTTTCATATGGGACATCTCAGTTCCAAAGAATTCTTTCTCTGAAACCATCCTTCTTGCCATACAGTCCCTGCCCCCTCCTCCCTCCCAGAATCATGAGTGTAGCAATGTGATTTGGGGCTTTCAGGGGTTTCCCACCACACCCCTGTGATAAGCCTTTTCTCATATTTTGAAAAGCAGAGCATTTTCCATAGGCATAGGGACCATGTTTCTTGATCCAAAATTGGTCTGACAAAGGATCATTTTTTTAGGTGTATCCCATGAAATCCGGGAACTTGCTTAAGCTTTGATCTTACTGTACACAGTGTGGTGTTTGCAATTTGAAATAGTTTTACCTGGCATCCCCACCATCCTACTGTTCCAGAGGATGCTTCGAATGACTCCCCTAGACAGTGCATTCCTTGCTATAGGTGGAATATAAAATGGGATAGAAGACCATGTATCTTCTTGAGCAATCACAATGCTGCTTCAGTCTGTCATTAGCAAACTTTTGTGGCCTCTGTGTTTTTATTGTAACGTTTACGCACTCGATTCATTCAGGTCCTGTTTCCTAATTATTTGAGATTCACAGGCTATCTCCACAACTTCTGGGGACAACTAGAGCAGAATACCTGAAATCAGGCCTGCTTTAAAAAGTCCAGAAGGCACAGTCACTGTATCTATAGGGAATATGGGGTGAATTCAAGGACAATAGCAGCAGCGTCCACATCTGGCTGCTTTTGCCCGAAGTTAAGCTGTCCCTGGCCCCTCAAGCCTCAAGGCCCCGAGGGCCCTTCAGTCTGCCTGTAGCAGCAAGCACCCCAATATCCCCAGGGTAGCTGCCAATATAGGTTCTTAGATCTGCTTTTCAAAAGGAAAGCAATTCAGAATGGGTTAACAAGCTTACTTTAATCAAACAAACATACATTACCTAGTTCAGGGGGAAAAGGTCAGCACCCCAAACTTCAGAGTTATAGAACTTATAGATCAAACAGACAGGCTTCCAAACTGTCCTACCATTATATCAATACCAAATCACAGTTACCAGAGAGGGAAGCATCAACATCTGGGTTTTCAAAGCCGGGGGGCTCTCAACAACGGCTTCCCAGAGTCTCATCTGGTCAAATCACACAACACTTCTCAAAGTGAGCCCCAAAGCAAAGCCTCTCCTCAGGGCTTATATAGCCTTCTCTTGGCTCAGAGACTGTAACAACCTCCTTGACCCACTGCCCAATCACAAAGTATCAAGGTGTGGGCTTTCCTGAAAAACAAGCCTCCCACCACAAGCTCCAGGAGCACTTAAGCTAGGGGCAGGGAAGATCTTTAAATTTGCATTTCCATTACACTGCCTCACCTCAAGCTTCCTCTGCGTGCACACGCCCATGGAATGAAGACTTCACACACACTCACTCACATTCACACGCACACGCACACGCACTCACACACACACACACACACACACACACACACACACACACTCCTATTTAATGTCAAAAATCCTCATACTCATGTACACAAGCAAATACTCATAGGTCTGGTACTCTGTGAGGACAGCTTATTCAGAGCAGAACGCCCCAGTTGTGGTTACCAAGGCCCCTGCTCCCTCTGTACACTGAAGCCGTCTAAGTTACAGGCTGGCCTGCCAAGCATTCAGAAGAGCCAGCTGTTCGCAGGTTGAGCAAGATTCTGAAATGCAGATGTCGGGGAAGGAGGCTTTGATGTCTCAGACTCCCAGGCAGCTTACATTTGAAATGAGCTTATAAAACCAACCCACCCCCATAAGCCTGCTGTACCCCTAGACAGTTGCCACCCTGAAATGCAAAAGGAACAGAACAACTGTGCAAAATGAAAGGCAGCTGCTCTTTGCAAGACCCACACTCAGTCAAATCCCTTGATACAGTAAATTCATACAGGAATCCTGATAGCATGAATGCACAGGTGTGTCTAGTCTACATCACCCTAGGGAGACCCCCCCCCCACAAAGACACAGACACAGACAGACAGACAGACACACACACACACACACACACACACACACACACACACACACACACACTCACTCTACACTAGCCTTTAGGTCCCCAAGAGGCAACCTAGGATGAGGCCTGGTTTAACACCCTGAGTATTTGCATCTCCTCACTCCCTTGCTATTTGGATTATTTCTGCCCACTGTGTGTTTCAGTAACTCCAATGGGTTTTTTAAGTGCATGGGGCTGCATTTACGTAGCTTACAGTCAAGTAATATATTCACTCTTTGGAAGAAATACAGGGGAGGCTTTGGTTATTCACTGGGCTCAGAGTGGTCTCTTCCACACTCACCAAGTGCTTAAAAGTAACCAGAGCCAGTAGAATGATGGAAACATTGCAAACTCTGGCTTTCTTCAGAGATTTCACTTTAGCCAGGTCTCACTGGCCCCTGCTGATACTAGGTAGAGTTTAGCCCAATCCAGTCTTTACACTGCAGTGTTTCCAGTCAGCAGGGGGGCCCTTGCAAGACTATAGAGCTTTGTCTTTAGCACCCTCCCACCTGACTTTCATGCCCTCTTACACCCACCTCGGAAACCCAATAGCCTTTGGCTGCTTAGGACCATCTGTCTGATCACAACAGCAAGCCAGCTCTCCCCAGCCAAGCTTGATGCTCTGGAACCCTTTCTACCCTACCTTCTTTTCAATCATAAAGCTGGAATATTAGTCAATAAACTAATTCACACTAATGTATTAATGTCTGATAATGGCACAACCATATTACCCCAAGCAGGGAAATGTGTATTTTCACAGGGATTCTCTAATAATACAATGCCCTGTAACCATAAGAAGTTCAATAATTATTTGAAGTTGTGAAGGGGGTAGGGTAGAGTATATTTAGGTACCATGACTTGGGGAGGGAGACTTTCTAATAACTGTTAACAATTGTCTGTTGAAGGACAACATTTAATGTTTACTATGTGCCAAGGGTATTGTGCTAAGTGTGGAGAGGAAATGCAAAGGTTTAAATAAAATACTTTCCTTGCACTTCTATACAAATACCTGTAATATATAATTATAATACATATAAAACATGATGAGAGAAAAGAGGAAAGACAAAGCACTATTAGTTCTGAAGAGGAAGCTACCACTTCTGGCTGGGGTATCTATAGGTTAAGGCTTCATGAAGCAGGAGGCATGTGGCCTATGCTTGATCTCATTAAGGCAAGAAGAAGGCAGAGATAGCACTCTGCATAAAGACTTGGCCTAAGTCAGGAGGCCCTGGGTTCAGGTCTTGCCATCCCGGTTGTGAGCCCTTGGGCAAGTTGCCCCAGGGAACTCTCTCAAGACAATAAGATGGGAGTGGCTAGGTGGCCTAGTGAATAGAGCACTGGCATCAGGAGGACCTGAGTTCAAATTTGACCTCAAACACTTAACACAAAAAACTAGCCATGTGACCTTGGGCAAGTCACTTGCCAACTGCCCTACCTTCCCCCTCCAAAAAAACAAAACAGTAAGATGCAAAGCTGATCTGCATTTCCTCACTGGGCACTCCTTCCATGGATGGATCCTTCCAGAACTGTTTCGAGGATCAAATGAGATGAGGTTTGTACCATCCCTTTGCAATCTTAAAGCACAATTCAAATGCGAGTTATTCTTATGATATCACAGATCTGAGCCCAAAAGAAAAAAACAGGTAAGTAAAGGAAGGAAAGGCCATAAAACCAGGAGAGCTTAGGACATGAACAAAGGGCACGCAACCAATATCAGCAGCAAACAGGGAGGCAGGGAAGGGGTTTGAGCACAGGAGACATGAGCTGGTCTGTGAAGGAGGAAGAAGGTTCTCATGGCACTATGAAGAAGAGATTGGAGCGGAGACCCTGCAGCTAGGAAGACCAAGGAGTACCCCAGAAGGTAAAAATGCCATGGAGACAGCTGTCTGTCTGGCCCACCTACACAAAGGACTGAGCACACTGTCCCAACGGGGCATGCCCAGGACTCAGCTGGAACCCACCTGTTGTTTCCACCGTCCCAGTTATGTATAACATGGAGCCACTCACTAAGCACTCGGCTGAGGAGCCCACACCATCCACTAATGCTTACAGGGTTTCTAAAGCAGGGCCAGATACTTTGTATCCTTGCTCTCCTCCTCTGCTACCTCGGTTATTAGGAGGAGAGCTCAACGGAATATGGCAAACAGTCCTCCAGTGTTCCTGCATCTTCCTTCACACTGGCTGACTCAGCTGTCTGCCAGCATCAGGACAACCGACTATGAAATAACAACCAAATGTAAAAAGCCATCGCAAACCGCCTTGATGCTGATGGGTAGCACTGCCAGGCAGCCATATCTTTGGTAAAGTGGCATTGCCATTCTGGAAAGATGTCTGTCAAACAGCCTGGGCTGTAATTCTAGCTCTGCTACTAACTCATTGTGTGACCATGGACAAGTCACTTACTCCTCCTAGGATCAGTTTCGTCATGTGTAAAATGAAATACTGGATCTCCATGATACCTAAATTCTCCTTGAGCTCTGTATGAGTCTGATTCTGTTTTCACTCTCACTGTTTCCCCTCACCTCTGGAGCTCTGTATAGAAAGGGATGGGTGTGTCATGTGTAGCCCATGCTTTAAGTACTTTATATTGTCTCTGTCCTGTCTTACAATGTTCAGTATTATTCTGGATATCTAGTTCATATCTCTTCTGATAGACTGCCAGCTCCTTAAAGGGAAGAGCTATGTTTTTTGTTTCCACATTCCTCTTTTTGCTTGGCAAAAAATTGGACCTGTCGGAGACTTAATAAAAACCAAATAGACAGTTGCTTATGTCCTCTCTCCCTCCCAAAGAGAAGAGGGCAGAGATTAAGCAGCCTCAGAGCCATATGAGAAGTGGGTGTGGAAATCACTACTGAAAGTTTTGTACAATATTTGCAGAATTGAATTGACTTAGCTACTCATTTTAATTAATAGCTATCGATGAATAATATTAATTCATTGTTTCATTGGTGCTAATAAGAGTAGTTTGCACTCTCTCAGCTACATGGATTGAATACAATGGAGAGGAATCCAGCACCTGCTGCCACTGACTCCCCTGCCACTAAAATAGATAATCCACCTGGAGATAACTGGGAGTTGTTAGATCTCTGTGAACAGATGTTCTTTACTCACCTCTTCCATCACTGATTTAGTAACCCCTGGTGGATGAGAACTCTGCTCCTCATCTACCTCTCATAATGGGCCATGGCCAAGGTCAAAGTCAAGGTCACTCTGTGGCCTTGTGAGGTAGGGCCAGGCTTCTCAGAGGGGCAGACCCATAGCTGGAGCCAGGGGTGAGAGATAAGAAGAGGAAAAAGTTCCCAGATCAACTCTTACAACAAAGTGATCTGGACCCCTATGGGCTGAGCTAAGAAGACTGCTGAGGTGCTGAGCCCTGCAAATAATGACAAAATGACCTCTTCAGTGCTGAGCAGGAAGCCTCCATGCTCAGCTCAGGATCCGGTCTCAAAGGCAAAGTCCCTCTTATTCTCTCCTAGTCTATTTAATTTGCAGTTGATGGAAAGAGACTCAGTCTGTCAAGGAACTGAGGACGGAGGACAGTGAATTTAATTCCACAGCACTTCTGAGACACCCAAGCTCCCCTTTGCCTCTTTCCCTTTTGTTCCACAGTAGAAAGGCATTTTCCTATTCCCAGGAAGCCCTCTTTCCCCTGCTGCATCTGAGGCAAGCCTCCCTGGCTTACAGCCCAGCCCTTTCCCTAGAGGGTTAGCCTTCCTGGGCCTTGGAGACCCTCTGATTCTCTCAGGATTTCCCAGAATAGTGGCTGCAGGACAGAAGAGGCAGGGAGGTGAAGCAGCTGAGGTATAAAGGGGAACACCACACCGAAGCACATCTGGATTCCTGGCACCCGCCCCACATTCCTTCCCTGTGACTGAGAGGAGGCGGGGGCCTTGGGAGAGTGGTGAGGAGGCTGCAGCACTTGCCAGCTTCCCCTCCCACCAAGGCCTGGGACCCCCTGGCCAGGCCAAATGGAAACCTGAGCCAACAGGAAACCTGGCCACAGATCTTTCAGGGGTAAAGGGGAAAAAAAGAGGCCAGGGAAGGCTTTGGAAAAAATTCCCCCATCACCTTTCTCCTAGGTTTGGAGAACTTAGAATCTCAGTCTCAAGTCTTCCAACTAGGACAAGTTTACTAGTAGGGGCCCTTTTCTGGCCTTCCTTCTTGGCCAGGACCTTGGGACCAGGAATCCCAGGATTCAAACCTGTAAAGTTATCCCTTTCTCCTCAAAGTGCTGCAACAGAACACTTGCTAATTCCACCCAAACTGGAAATGGGGTATGCAATCATCTTTATGCCAACCTCTAACACACCTGTCAACTTCTTAAGATAGGAAGGAAGGAAGGGAGGGAGGGAGGGAGGGAGGGAGGAAGGGAGAAAAGAAGGAAAGAAGGAATAGGGAAAGGAAGGGAAAAAGGAAAAAGGAGGGAGGGAGAGAGGGGAAAAAGAAAAGGCAGATATTGAAGAAAAGCAGAAAGCTGCACTAGACACTCATTTTGGGAAGTAAGCAATGTTCAAGGTCAGAAGTCTCCTTCCCCTCCACAGTGAGTGGTGAATTTTTCCAGTGAACTCAGACCAGAAAAACCAGTCTTCCTGAGAGGTTGGGAGCCTTAGCCACGTGCTAGGGCAGCTCAGTTCTTACCTGGGGGCAATCTTTGATGTAGTGGCCCTTGTTGAAGCAGAGGTGGCAAAGATAATTGGGGGGTGGCCTCTTGCTGGGCTTGCGGGCCTCCGAGGAGAGAGACAAGTCAGAGAAGTGCTCGGTAAGGGAGCTGAGCCCATCCACGATGTTGTTGAGAGAGCCATAGGGAGACGCACTCTTGTACAGGCTGCTGCTGAGGGCCTGAGAAGAGAGAAGTTTGGAAGTTCATAGAATTTAGTGTCAGAAGGGCTCTTAGAGACAATCTAGTCTAACCTAGTCACTTACAGATAAGGAAACTCTGGGCCAAGAGAAGGGAAGGAGCTAGGTCCATGGTCCCACAGCCAATAAGTATGAAAGCCAGGAGATGAGATGTGGAAGGAAGTTAAGACTAGGCTGGAAGGGAAAGAGCAGCAAGGCTTGGGACCAGAGGAGCCTCCATCCTCCCCTCTTCACATAGCCTCATATTTTAAATGCTGGTTGTGAGACAAAAGACCTAAAGTAGAACTCAGGTGATCCTCCCCATGCACACCTCCTTGTTATTACGGCCCTGACTTTATTTGTTCTCAAGTCAAACCTGCCACTAGACCCACTGATCCCTGCCCCTACTTCCTGTGAGGCTGAGGTGGACATCAAGGACTTCTACCTGGCCCACTGTGAATTGATTAGTAAGTATTAATGCAACTGGGACAAATATCAGTAAAGACATCCAGGGTCCACCCCCTGACCCCCTCCTCCCAGAGCTCCCAGCATGGGTGAGTACAGCCTCTGTCCAAATCCCTAGCAAGGCAGTGGCTCCTGGTCTGTCTGGATGAGGGAAACCAGACATCTCCCTTGGGCAGGGCTTCAGAGACAGTGCAGCCTGGCCCCCTAGCCTGATGTATACATGGGCTATTTATAGGCATCACCAGCTCAGGGCTTTGTTAGACAAGAATTTGACAGGCAGCAGTGGGATGGGCAAGACCATGTGGAGGTGGGGGCCATAGCTCAGTGATGATCCACTTTGGAAAATGGCTGCTATCCTCACTTTAAGCCAGGAGAGAATGAGGCTTGAAAGAGGTGGTATCCCTCAGAGTGGGAGTTGGGGGTAAGAGAAGGCCAAGGCAGAAACAGACTCCAGACACTCCTACTTTCCAGTCCTAGTTGGGCTGCTAATTAATTCTATGTGATGGGCATATGGAGGATGGGGCACCACAGTCTCTGCCCCCTGAAATGTTCTCAGGTTAAGGCTTAACACCCCATTTTGCCTGCAACCATGAAAAAGTAGTGATGATAGCTAATCTCTTGGCCCATAAGTAGGCTTGGAAAGCAATGGAAAGGGAACTCTTCCCTGGATTCCTTTCTTGGCTCAGAACTTCATCTCCAGGTCACTTTATTCTGTATTATCCCAACCCCAAAACTAAACCTCTAAAGCAGCTGCTCATCCTATCAAGCTCCTGTGATAGAAAATGGGCTTCAAAGGAGTCCTTGGGGTGGGGATAAGGGAACAAATGCTATCACACAACCCACCCTTCCATGATTTGGGATTCAACATTAGTCACCTCCAAAGAAATCTAGGCAGCTGGCGTCTGCCAAGTTCATTTTTCCCTTTTCATTTCCTCCAAAACTTTTGAGCTCTTTGAAAAACAACAGAAGGCAAAGAACATCAGATTAAGAACCAAAAGACCCAGGTTCTACTTCTGCTGCTAAATGACTATGTGACCTTGGGCAAAGACCTGCCTTTTATTGGCTTCAGTTTTCCTATTCATGAAATGGAAATAAAAATCTCTGCCCTGCCAACCTTACCTCAGGGTACTAATGAGATGATCAAATCACATAATAGATATAAAAGTACTTTGCAAATGATAAAACAATTTAAGGTACATGTAAATGACCTGCTGAGACTCTAAGACTTTTAGCTCCTCTAATATTGGGCTCCGGTTCTGACACCAAGAAATTGATCTAAACAAGAACCTCAGGTCTCCCAAACTATGCCATAAACCTCCATGGCAAGCAAATACAATTTCAGAAATAATAGCATCTCCCCTCCACAACTTTTTTAAAAATAGAGTTGTATGGGGGCGGCTAGGTGGCGCAGTGAATAGAGCGCCAGCCCTGGAATCAGAAGGACCTGAGTTCGGAGCCGGCCTCCGACACTTAATCCGCACAAACAAAAACCTAGCCGTGTAACCTTGGGCAAGTTACTTAACCCCAATTGCCCTAAAGGGGCGGCTAGGTGGCGCAGTGAGTAAGAGTGTCGGCCTCGGAGTTTGGATGACCCGAGATCAGATCCGGCCTCAGAAAATGAGCACCCACGCATAAATCAAATGACTAGCCGTGTAACCTTGAGCAAGTTACTTAACCCCAATTGCTTTAAAAAAAAATAGAGTTGTATGATTCTACAAGAATCAGTAATGTTCTGGTAGCAAAATGCTGGTGGATAAGAAAACCTACTAATTAAGTCTTTACAAAGATCTCTCTACTGTGGCAGTGCTACTGCCACAACCACTTCTCCTATGGCTCTCTGAGCATTCTGTCTTCTTCCATAACACTCCCTGTAACTGCCTTTACATTTATGCAGGATTTTCCTAGTCTTGCAGGATGATTTGGGGGCACTAATTCAATTCTGGCCTGGGAAAGAGGAGACTGAAGTGTTAGGTCCAAATATTTCATTTCTCCTCCCCCACCCCTCCACAAGCTCCAATTCCCCAAACTTCTGCTCTGACCATTAAGGCACATAGTCATTTCCTTGACTCCCTTTGACCTCTTTCCAAAGCCTTCCATAAAAGGGGTGACCTTAGGGGTGGGACAGAAATGTTTCCTCTCTCAAAGCTATCCAGAGGCTACTCAGCTCCAGGAGTGTGTGGGGAGGAGGAAGGGGGAAGGTGGATGGGGAGGAAGAGACTAGATCTGGAGAATTTCTTAGAGATCAAGGTAAATGGGTGCAAGCTTGCACTTGGACAATTCTCCCGCCATAGTTTCCCACAGACTCCCTAGACTCCCTCTGGGAGAAGGGGCACCTCTGGCTGTTGGACCTCTTGGGGAAAAAAAAAACCCACAATCAAAACTGAATTCTTTGGTAACACTCCCCCTAAAATACAACTTTTTTGACCTATCACAAAAGCCTGGGGAAAGGAGGAAGAACAGTGAAAGATACAGGCCAAAAAAAAAAAATACACTGGAAATTTAGAAGAAAGCTGATTCATTCTATCCCACTGGCCATTGTTCTCAAAGAAATAGGGCTCTCTCTAGAAGACCCAACCGTTCCCTTTATGTCCTTTCTCCCTTTGGCATCCTCTCTCTCTCTCTCTCTCTCTCTCTCTCTCTCTCTCTCTCTCTCTCTCTCTCTCCCTCTCTCCCCCACTTCTCCCTCAGGCTCTCATCCATAAGACAGGAGACCCACCACAAAAATGCCTCCTAGGACTGATTTGGACCCAATCCACAACAAAGGAATCTTGGAGTGGGGCAGAGGGGGAGAGGGGGAAGGGAGAGAGGGGAAAGGAATCCTCTTGTTCACTCAGCTTCCTCTGAAAGTGATGGCACTGAGATTCCAAAACCAGTCTGATTTTTCCTCCAGTTAAAAAGACAGAAAGAGAACAAAATGACAAATTCGGTCCAATTCAATGAGACCCATCACCCCATCCCCTGAACTCCAATGGTAACCATTACTTCTACCATGTTTAGAATTACTATTGATGACTTGTCTAGTATAGTTCATTATCTTTTCATGAACTGCCTTACCAACCAGACCATAAGCTCTTAAAGGGCAGGAATTTACAGTGTATACCCTGGTATCTGCTACATCACCTACCAAAGGACTAAACGCATAGTGGGACTTACCAAACATCAATACCAGACCATTCACTTTTAAGATGCCTTCTCTACTCCTGCTTAAATTCTGTGGGAAGCCTATGGAGTCTACCTCATGGGCAGCTAGGTGGCACAGTGGATAAAGTGTCAAACCTGGAATCAAGAAGACCTGAGTTCAAATTCAGCCCCAGACACTTCTTAGCTGTGTGACCCTGGGCAAGTCACTTAACCCTGTTTGCCTCAGTTTCCTCATCTGTAAAATGACCAGAAGAAACAGAAAACCACTCCAGTACCTTCGCCAAGAAAATCCCAAATGGGGTCACAAAGAGTCAGAAATGACTGAACAACAAATTCCTTTTATCTAATTTCTATCAGACCCTCATTGCATCTACTGTGATCTCTCTCTTCTCCCCTGCTCCATACCTCAAAACTCCATGACATCATCTTCTTTGTTCCTCCATTCTCTGAGAAAGAAGTGCCATCTCTTCATGCCAAGGCCAATGCCTCTATTTATGCTCCTGATCTCATGGCCTCCCATTTCCTCTAGGAGCTTGTCCCCTTTGACCATTCTATCTCATTCTTTCAATTTCACTTTCTCCCTATCTACTGGCTCCTTCTTCACTATCTCCAAACATGTTCAGGTCCTTCTCTATTTTTCAAAAGTTTTCACTTCACATTGCCATCCCTTCAACCTAATGGCCCATATCCTTACTCTTTCTCAGCCAAACTCAGAAAAAGTCATTTTCCCTCTTGACCTCATTTACATGTCAATTCTCAACCTTGTGCCATCTGCCTTAAATCCTACCTACTGAAATGGCTCCTCAAAGGTTGCCAATGATCCAAAGGTCTTTTCTTGGTCCTTCTCCTACTTGATGTCTCTGTGGCTTCAGAGTATCCAGCACTACCCTTCTCCTGGATACTCTTTCTTCCTTTTGTTTGCTCTCTTCTAGTCCTCCTTCTATCTGTTTAATTACTTCTCTGCTTCATTTACTGAATTATCATTTACCTCCTGCCTCTTTAGTATGAGTGGTAAGCCTCTAAGGCTCTGCCCTTTTGCATTCTCATGGACTCTCATAGATTCAATTATCATCTCTATGCATACAACTATCAAATCTATCTATTTCTCTGTCTGTCTGTCTATCATCTATCCAACCATCCATCTCTCTATCCAACCATCTACCTATCTATCATCTATCTATCCAACCATCTACCTATGTCTATCATCTATCTATCCAACTATCTATCTATCTATCTATCTATCTATCTATCTATCTATCTATCATCTATCCAACCATCCATTCATCTATCCAACTATCTACCTATCTATCATCTATCTATCCAACCATCCATCTCTCTATCCAACCATCTACCTATCTATCATCTATCTATCCAACCATCTACCTATGTCTATCATCTATCTATCCAACTATCTATCCATCTATCTGTCTATCATCTATCCAACCATCCCTCCATCTATCCAACTATCTACCTATCTATCATCTATCTATCCAACCATCCATGTCTCTATCCAACCATCTACCTATGTCTATCATCTATCTATCCAACCATCTACCTATGTCTATCATCTATCTATCTATCTATCTATCTATCTATCTATCTATCTATCAGTCTGTCTATCATCTATCTATCCAACCATCTATCTATCTATCTACCTAGACCTCATCTATCTCCTGGACTCCAACCCCATTTCTCCAACCACCCGGGAGAAGTCTCTACCTAGATACTATGCCAGCATCTCCAATTTGTCTTCTCCCTCTAAGCCCTTTCCTACTCTGGACTTCCCTACTTCTGTTAAAGGGACCACCAATCCTTCTATAACTCTGGTTTGCAACATCTGCATCATCTTAGATGCTCATCTCTCCCCTCCTCCCCACCATATACAACTGTTTACCAAGTCCTGCCAATTGTATCTCAACAATATCTGCCAAATCTGTTCTCTCCTCTCCACCACCACCATCATCATAGTTCAGATTCTCTTTTATCTCTATTGTAACAGCTTCCTAATTGGTAATCTTTACTTCTACTTTCTCCGCTCTTTAATCCATCAAAATAATCTTGCTAAGGCACAAGTCTGACTAGGTTAATTCCTGCTCAAGAATCTATACTGGCTTCATGTTGACACTAAGACAAAACATAAAGTCCTCCATCTGGTATTTAAAACCCACCATAACCAGACCTCAACCTACCTTTCCAGACTTGCTCTAGATAATTTCCTTTCATGCATGCTATGTTTCAACCAAATAGGATTAATAGCTTTTCTGCCAGATGTGGCACTCTGCCTCCCACCTTTAGACCTTCCCATAGACTATCCTCCAAGCCGAGAATTCACTCCACCCCCACCTCCACCTCTCCAGATCCTTATCTTTCTTCATGGATCAGCTTAGGTGCTACCTCCACCATGAAGCCTTCCTGGATTGTTTGCTGTGTCCCCCTCTCCCAGGAATTCTTCCCTTCTCCCAGGTATTCTCCTTCATCCAATTGCCTTGAATTTACTTATCTGTATACATTTTGTGTCTCCTTAGCAGACTGTAGATTCTTCAAGAGCTGGAATGATTTTGGTTTTTTCTCTGTTTTTAGCGTCTAGCATAGAATTGAATTAAATTGTTGCTGCTGCTGGCCATAGCGATTTTTATAGCAATTTCCATATACTTTATCTCACAATAATCCTATCTAGTAGAAAGGGTAGATTCAGTACCCCACTCAACAGAAGGAAAAGAGACCGAAGTGGGATTTGAACCAAGGCCTCTAGGTTCCTACTCCTTTCTTTCCTCTTTCAATCCCACACTGCTACTCCTTGAAAGACACCACCTCAACTGGAGATGAATGCCTCTCTTACCTTCCAGGATGCAATCAGAGAGACTAGGAATTGGGCTTGAAAAGAGAAAGCTCCAGGGTAATCTCACCACCACATCCTCCAGGAGAGATGGGGGAGATCATAGGATCACATGTTTTGAGTTAGAAGGGACCATAGAATCCATCCAAGTCTACCCCCCCCTCAAGTTACCACTAAAAGAGATCGTGAGAAGTCATCTCTTGCATCCCTCCATACCCAGGGAGATGAAGATCTAGTTTGCAAAGAGTTCATCAAGAATTCAGCTGCTAGGAATCTCAAGAACCATATGACATGATGACAATAATATAAATGAAACAACACAAAAGGGGCATCTGAATTCACAGTAAATGCAATAAACCAGGTTTGTCCCAGAAGACGGAGGAAGAAACACACTTTTCTCCCCCAAACTATGAGGGTACAATGTTGTGTACTGTACTATGAGATCAGTGTTATCTTTCTTTTACTTTGCTGCAGGGGAAGGTTCTCTTGCAGGGAAGCAATATTGGCAGTAACTGTGGTACAAAAAAAGGAATCTGCAAAACATTCTAAAATAAAAGACAGAATCCATGTAGCTCCACCTCTCCCCTGAGCATCCAAAGGGCCTGAAGTTGCAGATGCCAAGTAAGATTTCCTAGTAATTACATGTGGTTCCCGAGTAGGTAAACTCTCTAGACCCTGGAGTTGAGGCCTAGGCTTTTTGTGTCCTCATAAAAAAATCACTGGAAACCATTCTCTTTGCAGTTTCCACTCAAGAGGAGATAAGAGCCTCAGAAGGCAATGAAGAAGGGGAATGTGTATTAGAAACAAGCAGTGATATCCAAAGACAGAGATGACCAAAAAAAAAAGAAGAAAAAGCAGGCAGAGAAAGAGATGGACGTGGGAAGAAACAGAGACAGAAGTCAGACAGAAACAAAGATAGGCCGAGACCATAGAGACAGAGAAGTAAAGAAAGGAAACAGGTAGACAACAGGCAGAGAAGACAGAGATGGACAACAGGTAGGGATACAAGAAACAAACAAAGGCAGACAGGAGGCAGGTACAATGGTAATAAGCAGAGACATAGGGGTCAGACAAAGACAGACAGAGACAGAAACAAGAAAACAGACAGGAAGAGACAGAGACAGAGGAGAAGGGTTGAAACAAATTAACTCCTTCCAGAGAAGGAGTTTCTAACCCTTGTCCTCAGTTCTGGTTGGGATGGGGGTGGGAGAGCGGATGGGGGGGTCTTTTCAACTCTGAAACTGCCCTCTTATATTAGAGATCTGTCCTCACGTGAGACCTCTGTGGGGGACAAGGGGAGCTATTCACCCTGAAAATTTCTCTACCCCCACAGAATCTTCTTTCTACCTCCAGAAGTTAGGTGGGTCTTACCTAGAGGATCTTATTCCTTATAGAATCAAGGACTGAGAGCCTTCCCCTCACAGCTTACTTTTCTGGAAGGGAGAGGGCAGGGCTGAGGAGAGAGAACTGGGAGACAGTGTGGACCAGTGAATCTGGCCCACCTGGAGTTCTCTGTGTTAGGGGACACAAGACTCAGAAGTGGTCTGGAAAAATGGCACCTAGGGAGTACACAGTTCTGCAAGGATCCTTATGCTCCAATTTCTACAGTCTCAGTCAGATTCTGATAAAGACTGTGTTTCCTGTAGGGAAACAAATCCAAATTGGACCTGTGGTTTGAAAACGCCGGGTTGGGTTTTAAAGGAAAAGGGTGGACCCTTTGACAGACTGTCTAGAAGGGAGAAGAAAGAAAGAAAGAAAGAAAGAAAGAAAGAAAGAAAGGAAGGAAGGAAGGAAGGAAGGAAGGAAGGAAGGAAGGAAGGAAGGAAGGAAGAAAGAAAGAAAGAAAGAAAGAAAGAAAGAAAGAAAGAAAGAAAGAAAGAAAGAAAGAAAGAGAGATAAAGAAAGAGAGAGAGAAAGAGAGAGAAAGAAAGAGAGAGAGAGAAAGAGAAAGGGGGAGAGAGAGAGAGAGAGAGAGAGAGAGAGAGAGAGAGAGGAACTAAGGAAGAAAACAAGCAAGGAAGGAAGGAAAAGGGAGGAAGCAATGAAAGAAGGAGTCATTGACACTGGCAACCAAAGTTGGAGCAGAGGGGAGAGACTTTGCCGACTCCACCACACAAGGAAAGCAACAGAGCAGCTCTCTTTAAGACGGCCGGCTTTCCCACAGAGAACAGCTGATGATCTCACCCCCAGGCATGGATGCCTAGGGGGAAAAGCAAGGGAGAGAGAGGGAAGGAGGCAGACAGAAAGCAGGGGAAAAGGAGAAGGCAGAGGGAAGACGCCAGAAGCAGCTGCTTTATCCCACAGTGTCCCCTTCCCTCCTCCAGCACCTGCCACACAAGGTGGCACTCATTGGCACCTCCTGACTTCTCTTTTTACTGGAGCTATATCTCCCTACCTAGATCATAAGCTTTGTGGGGCAGGGCAGTGGCTACCTTCTTCTATATTCCTGTTGAATGAATGAAAAACAGAAAAGAAGCAAAAGGCTACATAAGAAGGGCTTTTCATCCCAACTGATGTTTAGATTCCTGTCTGCCCATCACAGGGCTACATGCTACAGGGGTGGGGAACCTGTGGCCTCAAGGTCACATGTGACCTTCTAGGTCCTTGGGTGTGGCACTTGAGGACCTAGAGGGCCACGTTTGGCCACAAGGCTGCAAGTTCCCCACCACTGACAGCTAGAGGGAAACACATGTGGCTTATGGTCTTAAGTCCTGTGATTTCATTGATATAGGGAAATCTTGATAAGGTAACTACCTCTATTAAAGATATCAGCATCTTCTCTGCAACTCATAGTCTTAGTGAGCTGTTTGGGCTTGGCTATGTTAAATGATTTGCCTAGGATGTGTTAAAGGCAGGTCTTCAACCCCAGCCTTCCTGCCTATGAGGCCAGCTCACTATCTACTAGACCCGATGTCTTTCTTAGAGTCTTCCTGCGGAGAATCAATCAACCATAGAAAACTGGAGAAAATCAAATAGACAGCTCAGAGAAAAGGAATCTATCTCATTGACCAGATGAGCATCTTAATGGAAAAAACAGTTAGGGTTACCACCCCCTTCACTTTCCTCCTGGACAAGAAAGGCTCTTCCTAGTCCTAGAGGGATCATGAGTGAGTATGTCAGGAGTGCAAAGCTGACGGTACCTCTCTCCAGGGAAGTGGTCCTGTTTGGAGAACCCTTGCCCCAGAAAAGCATCTCCCAGCATTCCCACTAGGCCTAGAGTTTTTAAGGGGTCTCAATTCCTCTCTTGATTATCATTAAGGTTTTACCCTCTTCCTAAACCCTGGGACTCCTTGGCAAGACAAAAAATGTGTGGGACAGTGGACAGAACCTAGGTTTAGGAGTCAAGTAACCTGGGGTCTAATCCCACTAGCTCACTATGTGGCCATGAGCAAATCACAATCTCTTGGGCCTCAGTTTCCACATTTGTTAAATAGGGATAAAAAAACCTGCCCTATTTCACAAAGAGTATTAAATTAGGTAATGTATGGGGGCAGCTAGATGGTGCAGTGGATAGAGTACCAGACCTGGAGTTAGGAAGAGTCATCATGAGTTCAAATCTGGCCTCAGACCCTTAATAGCTGTGTGACCCTGGGCAAGTCACTCAACCCTGTTTGCCTCAGTTTCCTCATCTGTAAAATGAGCTGGAGGAGGAAATGGCAAGCCATTCCAGTATCTTTGCCAAGAAAACCCCAAATGGAGTTATGAAGAGTCAGGAACAACTAAAATGACCGAATAACAATAAATGTGTGTAAAAGTAGAATGCAAAATCAAATATTTCATAAATGCAAAGGATCACGATCATTATTAAGTTCTTCTCTTGATCTGCTGGTTCTCCCCCTTTCAATGCCTTTAACATGTAACCTAAGGCTCTCTGGCAACCCCCTGGTTCCTTCCCACTGCCCCACTCATCTCCTAGTGCAGCTCTCCACCCTCCTGCCTGACTCAGAAAGACCACGAGGCGTGGTCTGTCCTTTGAGCCCAGCAACCAGCCAAGTCCCGCTTAACTCATGAGATCAGTCAAGGTCACCCTGCCTCAGCCAACAAAGCTCCCAAAGCCAACATACTTCATGTTGGATTCACCTCCTCAACTTTCCCAAGGGCAGCTTGGGAGGGTTTTGTACATACTTACTAAGTTTCCCTGTCTGGGTCAGTACATCTGAGTTTCTCAGTACCTCAAATGTTCAAACCAAAGGTGATTTCAGGAAACAGCCACTCCTGCCCCAAGGACCATACTCATTCCTGCCTGAAGACCAGTCAGAAGTTCATGTGCCCCCTTCATAGGTCATGTACCCATTGTCAGCACTCCATGGTCCTGCTAAGTAGTCCTATATTCCCTCAGTTCAAGAGCAGAAGCAAGCCAACCAGTCTCGTGGAATCACATAAAGTCAGAAGTGGACATGACCTCAGTGACTAACTCATACCCGAAAGGAATCCCCACTATAACATATCTAACAAGTGTTAAAGAACTCCAGTGAAGGAAAACTTGCTGCCTCCCAAAGAAGCCCATTTCTCTTTTGGACAGCTTTAATTGTTAAGTTTTTTCTTGACAACAAGCCTAAAATTAAACTCTTTGCACCTTCCACCTACCTGCTCCCAGCTCTGTCCTCCAGGACCAAGCAAAACAACTTTATCCCTTTCCCATAGGACATCCCTCCACACACTTAATCACAATGGCATAGCCCCCTTGGGTCTCTTCTCCAGGCTAAACCTCCTCATTCCCTTGAAACAATCCTCCAACGTTACGGATTCAAGGCCTTTGACCAGCCTGGTTGCCCTCCTCTGAACACCTGCCAGATTATCAACATTCTTCCTAAATATAATGTCCAGAACTAAACACAATACTCCACTTGTGGTCTTACCAGGGCAGTGTGCAGAAGGACTCGCACCTTCTCATTCCTGGAAGCTAAGTCTTCCATGCGGTCCAAGATGACATCAGCTTTTTGGCTGCTAACTCAGAGAGGGCTTGCAGTCCACTAAAATCCCCAGATTCTTTTCATTGAAAGTGCTGCCTCACCAGATTTCTTTCAGCTGGGAGGTGTTTGAGTCCAAACATGAGATTTTACATCTACCCCTCCTGAACTTGATCTTATCCAATGTAGCCCCGGGCCCTAGCCTGGCAAGTCTTTCTGGTCCTTTCAAATCCCTAACCTAATGGTACTTTCCAACAGCCTCATGACAGATGTTAGGTTTATGGGCACATTCACTGTTCACAGTTCCAGAGGAAGCTGGTGGAGTCTGGAGAGCTGCTAGATCAAGGGAAGTGACATCAAAGTTTCACTTTTCTTTGCTCTGGGCAACCTGCATCTGGAATCTGGTACTTGGTTCTGGGGGCTACATTTTAGGAAAGGCATTGACAGAGTAGAGTCCAGAGAAGGGTGACAATGACAGGCCTGGAAAGTGAGAAAAACACAAAGAAAGGAAGATCAGGGATAAAGGGTGGGCATCCCTGTCTTCAACTATCTGGAGGAGACACAAGAATAGATGTGTTCTGTGTAGTTCTAGAGCGCAAAACCAGGATGTGTAGGTGGAACAAAGCAGTGTGATAGCAGAAAGAGTCTTGGACATGGAAACAGAAGTTGCTGTTGAGACATCAATCATGTCTGACTCTTTGTGACCCCATTTGGGGTTTTCTTGGCAAAGACACTGGAGTGTTTGCCATTTCCTTCTCCAGTTCATTTTACAGAAGAGGAAACTGAGGCAAACAGGGTTAAATGATTTGTCCTGGATCACACAGCTAGTAAGTGTCAGATTTAAATCTGAGGTCAGATTTAAACTCAGATCCTCCTGACTCCAGGGCTGGTGTTCTATCTGCTGTGTCACATAGCTGCCTAGAAACAGCAGGCATGAATTCAAATCCTGGCTCTGCTACTTAGTACCCAGGTGACCTTACACAAGTCACAGATTCTCTGGGCCTCAGTTTCCTCATCTGTAAAATGAATTAGTAAAGTGAATTAGATCAGTGATATCAAACTCAAATAGAAACAGATTTTTGTGGGCCACATTTTTACTTAGAAAACTGTATCTTGACATCATCTATGTTGCATTGTGTTTTCATTTATTTTGTTCGACATGTCTCAATTACATTTCAATCTAGTTTGGACTTTGGTCCACTAGCTGGACACTTCTGAACTAGATGACCTCTACTTATCTCTTCAAGCTCCAAATCCGTGATCCTAAGTAAGTAGGATGATGATTGTAGGGTAACGTAGGGAAGAACTTTGTGATTAATAGTTCTACCCAACACTGGAATGGGTCAGACTGACTCATGAGAGAAGACAGTCCTCATGCCTTGAAGTGGTCAGGCAGAGATCGACTGGCTATCTGGCAGGCAGGCTGGAGAAGGATTCATGAATGCAGTGGACTCCAGCTGGACTTGAGAATATCAAATAATGCACATCTGAGAATCTGGGTACAAAGGTAGAAATGAGGCAGAAACCAATATACATAACCACAAATTAAAAAAATCATAGTGAGAGTAATCCTGTATCTCCTCTCTCTCTCTCTCTCTCTCACACACACACACACACACACACACACACATATAATACATAGCCTTGTTTTCTTCCACCTTCTGTATCATCACACATATGCTCCTGATGAAAGCAGGAAAGGAAGTACAGCTGCCCCTGGCACTGGACCTGAATATTTACAGCCTGGACACTCCACAGCCCCCCAGAGAATCAAACACCAAACTGTCTAAGACAGGACAGGAGAAAAAGTCTAGCAAAGAGGGGCTAACAGACACATCAGTACACTACCGGGCTTCGAGGCGGGGTTCTGAGAGAATGAAGATTAGGAGAGGAAAAGTGAGGTCTCTGGGAAGGGAGACTAATGGCCGACATGTGGCCAAGTCTCCTTCCCCCATCTCGAAGCTCTATCTTTGCAGCCTTGCCCTTGTGTAATTTAAATTCCAAGCAAAACTTGGCAGGGTAACCTTCTCTCCAACTTCTTTCTATGGCATGCGTTCCCTGGGCACCCAGTGGGGTCTCCCTTCTTTTATGGGCCTCCAAAGTCTGCAGAATCCCTCCCTCCCTTTTAGGAAATACCTTGGCCATGAAGTCTGTCAAATAAGAGAAACTGTCCTGCCTTCTCTAAGGTGACAGTGTCAACAGCTACAGAGATGTCAAGTAGGATGGGGACTGAGAAAATGGGACCAGAGGCCTGTGGAACCTGCATGGGCAGAGACTAATGGCCATGTTCACACCAGTGAGCTTCCCTGTGCTCTGAAAGACACTTGACTGGGCCAAAGAACTTCACTAGAGTCCTCTCATTTCCTGTTCCACACAAATCCGAGTCACCTCCCTCTGCCCTTTCTTGAGTACAGACACTAGAGAATTCACAAAGATGCAAACCACACACACACACACACACACACACACACACACACACACACACACACACACACACACACACCCTGGCCAGTACTCTACACAGAACCCTTCACTTTTCCTCATTGTCATGTTGCTGTTGCAACCTCCTGTGCTGAGATTCCCCAGGAACAATGAGCTTTCTGTGCCCCCACCTCCCCACTCCCCTCCTCTCCCCTACCCCACCCTCCAGTCCCAAATCCAAAACCCAGCATTTTGCCATTGTCACAGTAATCTGGAGGCTGCTAAGAGCCAGGAGTGTTCCTGGCAAAGGGGGCTGGCTTGGTCCTGGCCAGCTCTGGTGGTCAGTATGCAAGTCACATCCTCAGGGCCTGTATGATGACTTGCCAGTCCTCACACATAATAGCAGGACTCCATGAGCTGCCTCTATTCTCTGTGGAATCCCCTCCACCCAAGAACCTCTGCTCCACATGCACTCATCTCTTCTCCAACAGTCCATATTGTCTGTCTGGTTTTGTCGGCTGTAGGTCTCTCTCTCTCTCTCCCTCTCCCTCCCTCTCTCTGTCTCTTTTTCCCTCTCTCTTTTTCCTTCTCCCTCTCTCCACCTCTCCTTCTCCCTCTCCCTCCTCTCCTCCCTCTCTCCCTCGCCCTCTCTGTCTCTCTCTTTTCCGTTCTCTTTTTCCTTCTCCCTCTCTCCCTTTTCCGTTCTCTTTTTTCTTCTCTCTCTCTCTCTTCTCTCTCTCTCTCTCTCTCTCTCTCTCTCTCTCTCTCTCTCTCTCTCTCTCTCTCTCTCTCTCTCTCTCTCTCTTTCTCCCCCAACGCTATTTTGGAGCTGCCTTAGGTCACTCTCCAGGCCCTGAGCTGAGCAATGTGTCTGTCACTGTCTCTGCTCAGAGTGAACTTTAGGGATAAGATGAGGGAAATAGGTGAGCAAGGCCTATTACAACAGGAACTTCACCTGTGGCCACCTTAGAACCCAAACCAGAGACAGCAGGCAAAAACAAAAACAGAAAAAACAACCCTGGTGCTTTGAAAAAGCTATTAAGGAACAGCTCTCTTATATTTCTGCAAATAGACTCTATAGGCATTTCTGTCTGCTCCCTCTATACCACCTCAATGTAAGGCCTTTACATTCCAGTGGGGTGAGTGAGACACAAAGTACGAAAGTCAGGTCAGGAAGATCTGAGTTCAAATCTACCCTTAGACACTTACCAGCTGTGTAACCTAGACACAAACTCAGTTTGCCTCAGTTTCCTCAATTGTAAGATGGGGGTAAATAACAGCACCTCCCTTGTGGGGCATTTATGAGGATAAAATGAAATAATATTTTATATGCTTAGTACAATGCACATAGTAGATGCTTGCCATATAAATGCTCTTTCCATTCCCTCTCATAATAATGAGCAGGCAAGACCCTGAATGAGGGGGTTAAACTAGGTGACTTCTAAGATTCCTCCCAGGTCCCTTGAATCTAAAGCACAATAAGCTGCATCACCTCTGGCCCTCACTAGGAAGCCTCACAAGGGGAGGTCCTACAAGCCACCAACTTCAAATCACTAAGACACCAGTTATTCCCTAAATTCCTGAAGTTCCACACAGGAACACTGGTTCTCCCTCCAAGGCTTTCTCAGTCAATGAAGGGCAGAGAAGGTAGATATCAAGGGAACCCTGACCTTAGGAAATCAATTAACATGAACTCATCCTGTACCCTCTTGTCAAAGACAAGGTTCATGACTAAAGCAATCCTCCCAAGGCTCTGGTCAATTGGGGCAAATTTCTACAGTCCAGGTGGGCCCCTCTCCCCCAATGGTGAGAGATCAGAAGAGACTAGCCACAACAAAAGGAGGACCTCACTAATAAATAACACACATACATAGACCCTCCCCCCAGACACACCGCCTCTACACACTAGGACCTCTGGAGGTCACCAAAATGACCAGGACTGATGGGGAAGTGACATGGTCTTACCTCACCTCCCCCCAAGGCCAAAAGGTAAATGGTGAAGGAGAGGTGTGAGGATGAAGAAAAGGGAGTGAATAGCCAGCCAGTAGGATAGAGTCAGAGAGAGGAAGAGAAAGGGGCTAAGGGCTTTATGAAGCTCTCTGAAGAACGGGTTTCAGCTCCCAGAGAAGCCAGGTAAAGTTCAAGAAGCCTTCTCCCCAGCCCCTTTGCTAAAAACTACAGCAATACATACATACATACACATACATATGTATATATGTAAATCTATCTATCTCCAGCTTGTTTGCTTTCTTTTCTCCCCAAAGGCCCCCCCACCCCCAACAAGAGAGGAAACAAGAGAGTCTCCTTTGTAGCCAAATTCACTGAACCGGTGGACTTTGCCACCCTGCCTGGAGCCCAGGTTTCTAGAAAACGTCCAAGAAGCTTGAACACCTCTTTTCATCTCCTCCCTCTCTCCCCAGCCAGGCTCCCACTCCTCTCCCCTCCCCCCCAAAAAAACAAAGCAAAACACCCTGGGGCTGCCTAGCCCACAGCTCGGTGGGGCTGCCTTCCCTGTGACTTTTTTTCCAGGCTGGGGGGGAGGGGAAGTGGTCTGCAGGGTCACCTTCGAACCCTCAAAACCACTTCCTATGTGGTCCCAGGCGACCCACTGAGGTGGGAGCGGCAGGGAGTGGGGGAGGAGTTGGTGGATGTAAATTGAGTGGATACGAAGGACGGTCCCCAGACCAGAAAGCAGGAGCAAAAACCCTTCTTTGGCTGTCAATTTTTTCCCAGGATTGCAGACCCTCTGAAGGGATTATAAAATATAGAGCCGGGAGAAGCCTTACATTGAATCTAGTTCAATCCACTCATTTTACAAAGACAGAAACTGAGGCCATTCAAGTTAAGTGAGCCCAAGTCACTGGGCTTAGTGGCAGCAAGCCCCAAGCCGAGCAAGCAGTTTCGAATCCGAGACTCCTGTGCTCTTTACACTAGCAAAGGCTCTTCTATGGAATCATTTGGGGCTCATCCTGTAGCCATAAGCACGTCAAGCAGGGAAGAGAAAACAGACTTTGGGCCAACTCCCAACAACTCTGCAGAATGAATAGATTCTGGGCTTGCCCCAGGCCCTCCCAACGCGCAGGGATGGAAATGGGTTTTGGCGTAGGAGGGGGGCACTCCCCCTCCAGGCTCTCCGGCTCTCCTCCGGGCAGGAGTAGAGGTGGGGGTGGGGTGGGGAATCCAGAGCCTCCAGTGGGTCACGGATCCCAGACTCCGCCTGTCAGGAGGAACTAACTGCAGGGCGGCCAGTGTTCCTCCCAGGCTCCCCACCGCCTGGCTCCGAGGGCCGGACATCCCAGGCCAGAGAGGGCCCTTCAGGGGATGGAAGGGTGGGGGAAACAGGGAGTGGAGAGGCCGCCCGGGCCTGCGCTTGACGCGGGGGGAGGAGTGGGGGCTCCTGCCCTGCGGAGGACAAGGAGCTAGAGCCGCCTCAGGGGGTAGGGGGTGGGGGGCTCCCGCGGCGGGATGGGAGATTCCAGAGCGCCCTCAGGGCTCACTTTGGCAAAGTTGGGGGAAAGTGTTGCAAAGTTGGAAGCGAGCCGGGCCAGGCTGGGCGCGGGAGGAGGATGGCTGGCCCGGCCGGTCGGCTGGGGAGGGATCGCGGGCAGGGGATCGCACTCACCTCTCCGCGCTGCAGCTGGAGGAAGCTGTTGAGATAGCTGGAGTTGAGGGGCGAGCCCAGCTGCTCGGGGCTGCCCTTGCCGTAGCCGAGCTCCGGGTGGGAGGCTCCGGCCGGCTCCGGCCGGAAGGCGTCGAAAGCGCTCGCCTGGTGCGTGTCCTGCAGGGACAGGTAGACCCAGTTGAGGAGCTGGGCCGGCTGGTAGACCGAGGCAGCGCTGGTGTCGATGGCTGACAGCAGGCTCATCTTGCTTGCGCCGCTACGCCTCGGCCGCCGCCGCCGTCCGCTCCTGCCCTCGGGCCCCCTCCACCGCTCCTCCCCGGGCCCGCTGCCCCGCTGCCCCGCTGCGCTCTAGTGAGGGGCGGGGAGGGGGGGCCCGATCCCGCGCCTAGCCCTCCAGCCCCCCCAGCGCCGCCGCCGCCGCCGCTCGCCCTCCGCTCAGTCCGGCAGTCCGCCGCTGCCCGCCTCTCTGCAGCCCGGCCAGCCCCGGCTAGGCGGCCACGGAGCCCGCAGTGAGGGAAGAAGTTCCACAGGAAACTTTTCTCCCCGCCCCCTTCTCTTCTCTCCTCCCCGGCGGCCGATCCGCTATCTGTCTTATTTCTGACCCCTCCGACAGCCTGGAGCAGGGCTGCAGAGGGGACGGGGCGGAGCCTCCGCGAGCCCCCTCCCGCCCCCCGCCCCGGACTTTCTCCCATTCCGATTGGTCAGTTCTTGGACCAGGGATGACAAGGGGGCGGGGGAGTGGGCTGGGGGAGTCGCGGGGGAGGGATCTGTTATCTGCATATGTATCAAGCACCGGGCCAATCAAAGGCCGGCCTCTCCCCTTCGGTCAGTCTGGGCTCCCTTAGGATGTGGACACTGTCCTGGAAAGATCTCAATTTGAATCATACGGATTCTTTTCTTCCTTCCTTCCCTCTTTCTTTCCCTCTTTCCTTTCCTCTTCTTTCTTTCTTTCTTTCTTTCTTTCTTTCTTTCTTTCTTTCTTTCTTTCTTTCTTTCTTTCTTTCTCTCTTTCTTTCTTTCTTTCCATATGTTTGTCTGTCTCTCTCCCTTCCGTTTCCCCTCTTTCTATTTGGCTCTCTCTGTCTCTCTTTTCCTCCCTCTCCCTCCACCCTTTCCCCTTCCCTCCATTTTTTTACCCTCTCACATTTTTCCTTCTTCAACTTAATATCACTTGTGGGTCCTTTTTCTTTCTAATTTCTTCCATCTGGAAATTCAGTACGAATACATATTTTTCACAAAGAAACTCTGGATAATTCAGGAAATTTTGAGGGGATTCAGACTCCAGAGTTTCAGCTCCACCATCATCCAGTGAGTGTCAGATCCCTATTTTCTGGCCCCAAGAAAAGTCTCCTTTCTCCCTCCTCCTCCTTCCCTCTTTTTTCCCTCTTTTTTTCTTTGCCCCTTCTTTTTGTCTCCATAATTCATTTCTTTCCCCCTTTCCATTTTTTCTCTTCTTACTTTTTCTTCCTCTTCTTCTGTATTCTTTTTCTTTGATTGACTTGCCCCCTTTATCAGTACCCTTCCCTTCTTCATCTTCTGCTCTGCTCTTCTTCTCCTTTCTCTTTTCCCTCCATTTGCCTTCTCCCCCTTTCTCTCCTTACTTCTGTTTATCTTATCTCTTCCCTTCTCTTCCTCTTCCTCCACACCAAGTCTTGGCTCAAGATTTGGAAGTTTTCCTACTTGGTCAAAAGCCTAAACCTCAGAGTTAGATGCCTTATGCCCAGGCCCTAGCCCCTTTTGCCCAAAAACAATGTATCTGGGATAGAACTGAAGGAGGTCAGGGAAAAAAAGCCACCTACTTCCTAGGGTGGCTGAAGCTCCTCTCTTTCCATGGTTCCAATGACCACCTGTCCATAGATGACTTGGTTGGGCAAGATGATCTCTAAAGTCTCTTATAGCTTTAAATGTGTGACCCTACAAACCTATGAACTCTCCAAAGTCCACCTCCTGCCCTGACTTCTCCCTTTCACTCTAGTTCTGTTTGCTGTCTTGCCTCCATGCCTACTTAAAGGTCACTGTCCTCACCCTCTTGAGTTCTGTGGCCTCTACCCCTTCCTATCTATGTGACTTATAGCCTTCAAAACTGTAATGGAAATGCAGATTTGAAGATCTTCCCTGCCCCTAGGCCCTTTGATTGGCTTAAGAGATTTTGATTAATTTAAGTGACTCTAAGAACCTTCCTTGATCTGAAAATATACTCTGCCCCTTAATAGGCTGAATGTGGTCACATGGAACCTGTGGTAGGAGGCTTGGTTTTCAGGAATGACCACACCTTGATGCTGTGTGATTGGGCAGTGGGTCAAGAAGGTGGTTACATTCTCTGAGCCAGGAGAAGACTATATAATCCCTGATTTGAGGCTTTGCTTTGGGGCTCACTTTGAGAAGTGTTGTGTGATTTGACCAGATGAGACTCTGGGAATCTGTTGAGAGCCCCCCGGCTTTGAAAACCCAGATGTTGATGCTTCCCTCTCTGGTAACTTTGATTTTGATATTGATAATGGTTTGACAGTTTGGAAGCCTGTCTGTTTGATCTGTCTGTATACTCTGAAGTTTGGGGTGCTAACCTTTTCCCCCTGAACTAGGTAATATATGTTTGTTTGATTAAAGTAAGCTTGTTAGCCCATTTTGAGTTGCTTTCCTTTTGAAAAGCAGATCTAAGAACCTGTGTTGGCAGCCACTCTGGGGATGTTGGGGTGCTTGCTGCTACAAAATGGCGATGATGGATGGGATCTGCTGAGTAAAAGGAAAGTATGGGAGCTGGGATAATTGTTTGTTTCCTAGTTGTAGTAGCTGTGATTCTGTGGAGCCATGGAGCAGGAGAGAAGAATGGCTTGCATGCTGACTTCACTGAGCTGAGAGCAGGAATGGTGAACTGCCTGCATGGAGACTTGTGGAGAAGCCAGGAGCTGCTGTCTTCTGCTGGAGGAGAAGGAACCCAGGAGTTTGGAATTCAGCCACAGGACAAGATAAGGACTGTGAGGCAAAGCAGGGGCACTGAATGTGTTTCCTTGCTGCATCCCACAGTTTGGGACCCAGTGGGAGGATGGACTTGTGACTATGGTGGGTGGGGTGAAGTGCCATCGACCCCCAAGAACCCCACCTTTGGTTTTGTTGCCCAGCTCTCTCTCTGGACTTGAAAGCAGGGGCTGGAACAGTGTTATGAGAAGGACACCCCCCTCCTCCCAAGAGAACTTTATTTGGACTCTTGTTTTGAATTGATGTGATAATGTACTTTGTGTTTTAGGCCCAGTGGCCACTTCGGTAACTTTAGATATACCTTGAAAATATGACTTAAGAGGTGATTAGTGCTAATTGAAATGTAAATTGTCTATGCTATGGACATAGTAAGACTTTACCAAATAAGTGACTTATAAGAGACTAATTGAGTTAATCAAGACTGCCCCATGAGTGGAAGACTTTGACCTTGTACTTTGAAAACTGATGTGACTGATTGAATTAACTTAAGAGTGACTATTTTTTTATTTTACCAATAAGTGACTGAGTTAACATGCCCCATGAGTGGAACCTTCCTTGATCTGAAAATATACTCTGCCCCCTAATAGGCTGAATGTGGTCACATGGAACCTGTGGTAGGAGGCTTGGTTTTCAGGAATGATCACACCTTGATGCTGTGTGATTGGGCAGTGGGTCAAGAGGGTGGTTACATTCTCTGAGCCAGGAGAAGACTATATAATCCCTGATTTGAGGCTTTGCTTTGGGGCTCACTTTGAGAAGTGTTGTGTGATTTGACCAGATGAGACTCTGGGAAGCTGTTGTTGAGAACCCCCCGGCTTTGAAAACCCAGATGTTAATGCTTCCCTCTCTGGTAACTGTGATTTGATATTGATAATGGTTGGACAGTTTGGAAGCCTGTCTGCTTGATCTGCTTGTTTCTCTGTTTTGAAACTACTGTTTGTATACTCTGAAGTTCGGGCTGCTGACCTCTTTCCCCTGAACTAGGTAAATGATATATGTTTGTTTGATTAAAGCAAGCTTGTTAACTGATTTTGAGTTGCTTTCCTTATTGAAAAGCAGATCTAAGAACCTGTATTGGCAGCCACTCTGGGGATGCTGGGGTGCTTGCTGCTACAAAGACCTGCCTCTTCTAAGAAGCCTTCCCTCACCCATCCACCCTGCCTACCCGAACTTTCCTGTGCTCTGTTTCCCTGGGGTCTTTCATTTGTCCTGTGTTAATCTGAGCCTTTGTCTTTTGTTGTACAGTTGCTCACAGGGTGTTTTCTCTCCCCAGTTGAATATCCCCAATAGAAAGAATCACTTCTTTTCTCTCTTTGTTAACTCTACTTACCCCAAAGCATACACGCATACAAGATCTTATGCATAACTCCTGATTCCGTACATAGTAATACAGAATCCAGAAACATTATTGATGGACAGTCTTGCCTAGAGGTAAAGGAGCGTCCACTGGATGACCTCTCCAGGCTTCTTCAGCCTCTTATATTTACAATATGGGCTGTGGGGCTGTGTAATCAGATAGGTGGGAGAGGCCTGGCTCAAAACTTGAAATACTTGAAAAGGAGGGAAACCACCTACAAGCCCAAGTGACCATCACGCAACCTTGCATTTCCAGTTGAATTTAAATGTTATTAATTGGGCACCCATCATAAACTTATTCAGCTCTGTGCTAGATACAGAAGAAGCTTGCTGTTCAACTGCGGAGGTGACTGGCACGAAACAGAGAATAATGACAGTATACTACCAATCCATCAATTGTCAACCAGCAAGTGTTTTTTTTTGTTTTTTTTTTTTTTCTAAGGCGATAGGGGTTAAATGATTTGCCCAGGATCACACAGCTAGTACGTGTCAAGTGTCTGAGGTTGAATTTGAACGCACGACCTCCAGACCCAGAACCTAGCTGCCCCTAGCAAGTGTTTTTTGATTGCATATTATACACGCACAACCATTCTGCCATAGTTTGCTTGAGACTATTAATATAGAAAAATCAATATTGCATTAAGAGGAAGAAGACCTAGATTGTTTTGTTTCATTTTTGTAAAACCTTCATTTCCAATTATACTTTTCTCTGTCTCCTACCCACCGAATCATCACTTACAACAAAGCTATTAAAAATCTGAAAAATAAATCAGTTCAGTAAAACCAACCAAGAGATCAAATTTTTCTGATGGTATATGCAGTATTCTATACCCTTAGTTGCCTGTCTCTGCAAGGAGTGGTTTGAGCTACATTTTCTCAACTTTTTCTTGGAGCCAATTATAATTATATAACATTCAGTTTTAGGATTTCATTGTTTTTCTCCGTTTAGATGATTATCATTACTGTATACGCTTTTTTCCTGCTTCTGCTTACTTTACTCTGCATCAGTTGACATAAGTCTTCCTATGTGTCTTTGGATTCTTCATATTCATCTTGCCTTATGGAGCAGTACTATTCTATAACATGCATTTGGCACAATTTGTATGATCCATCCGATGATGCCATACTTGCCCTCTATTTTGATTCCAGTTCTTTGATACCATAAAAAAAGCTTCTTTGAATATTTTGGCATGGGGTCTTTCTTTCTGCCTTTATTCTCCTTGTAGTAGATGTCTAGCAGTGGGGTCTCAGGAGATCTGGATTCTAGTCTGCAAAAGGAAGGGTTGGATTGCATGATATTTAAAGTCCCATTTCCTGACTCTGCTGTGTAACCACTATATGATCTTGGACACCTTGCCAAGTTTCTACCTCATCTGGAAAACATAATGCTAACAGGCCTACCTCAAGGGCATCAAATTAGATAATGGATGTGAAACCCTAATTCCAAGCTTGTGCTTCCCTGAAGCAGCCTCAGGGCTTCCAAGGTCATCTCCAGTCCACCAACATGAGACATCAGAGGAAGTCTCTAGTGGAAGTGGGCAAAGACAAAATTTTATTATTAGGACAGATTAGGAGATCTTTGCCCTACCCTTGAGATTTTACTTACAGGCAACACTTAAATATATGCATGAGTGAAATAGAAGGCAATTGTTAAACTATACACACCTGTGGATAATAAATATAAGATAGAGGGCAGAGTAACTAAACACAAGATATGTAACTGTGATGCCAGTGAATCAGGGGAGATGATATAGTCTTGGTACCCTGGTAACTAGAAGGGAAATACAATGGTACAAAACAAAAGTGCTACCTGAAATCATCGAACTCCTAAGAGAGAAGCAGAGTGAGGCTCAAGAACCGCCAACTCATCGGAGATCTTAGGGCCAGGGATAATGGAAGAAGCATTGGATTGAAGATTAGATGATGGGGTTGTAGTCCCAGCATCTATGACCTTGGACAAGCCACTAAGACTTCCTAGCCCTCAGACTCCAAGAGGTCAAGGGGACATCAGCTCACTCTCCACACTCCCCAGGCCTTACCCTCCTCACAAGCCATAAGCAGGGCTAAGGATGTCTTTCCTTTTATGGAACTCTTCCCCAGATCTTCATGTTCATCATATGTAAATTCCTCCCCCCTCTTTCAATTTCACATCCACTTTCATTTTAAAAAAGAGAGAGAGAAAAGGGGAGGGGGGGCGTATAATGAGCCAAACAATTTATTTATAGTTTTTTGAGCACTGTGTGGCTATCACATGGGGCACTATGGTATCTTATGAGGTTCTCTAGAAGCTAACAGGTCACCTAGTTAGGCTTACTTACACAGGAGCTGACATCCTGATGAGGACTGGGATGTGGACAGGGCCAGACAAAAGGATACTGATAATTGCCCACATGTGCATGATAATTTATTTTCCCTATCTTACAAATGATGAAAAAGATCCAGAGAAATGAAATCACTTGTCAGTTGTCATATAATTCAACATGCCATAATCCAAACTCAAATCTAGGGCTCCTTCAACTAAACTACATTATCACCATCAATAACAAGTATTTATTAATCACCTACTCTGTTCCAACACTATAATAACCACCTAACTTTCTATTTCTACTACTCCCTATTCTTCCTGGATTATACTAAAGCCAAGATTGTTTTCATGGTGTTGATCCCTGGACCCAAAGTTCAAAGACCTAGGTTATAGAGAAAAAGATCTGAAGGTCTTAGTGGACTGCAAGTTCAATTATTTGAAAAGGTAGTGAGATTTTAAGCTGTATTCCTAAAGGTATATTTTTCAGAGTTCAGGACATAAGAGATGCACTATACTCTGCAAAAGTTCAGAGCAAAGCTACAGGGTTGTATTCATTTGTGTATACCACATGTTAGAAAGGAATTGAAATGTATGAATAGGAGAGTTACTGAGGTGCTAAGGATCGTGAAGATGATGCCATTGGAGGATTAGTTAAAGGAACTGGGGATGCTTAGACTGAAAAGAGAAGACTTGGGGGGAGGCGGAGATACTATAACTACCTTTGAGTATTTGAAAGGACCTTATGGAAGATGGTACAATTTTGTTCTTGGGCAAATTGCCAACCTGGGGTTCAATTTCCTCACCTATCACAGCAAGGGCTTGAACTACAAGATTTTTCTGAGATCCCTTTCAGCTCTCTCATGGGATGATTCCTTTCCAGAGTGAGCTAAAAACTTGCTAAGCATTAGAGCTATCTAAATAACCTGCCTCAAGAGGTTAGGGAATTCTAAACAACTGGAGATCTGCCTCGTGGGACAGACTGACTGCCTTTGGGGGATATCGTAGAAGGAATCTTCACTTCAATACAAGTAGTTCTACATGCTCTCTTGTGTCCCTGTTGACTCTGAAATTAGATCATTTTGGTGACCCAGTTCTATTGTTAACTAGCCAAAGATGAATCATGGAATTCAAGAACATTAGAGTTGGAAAAGACCATGGAGATCATCTAGAGCTTATTGTACAGCAGAGGAAAATGAAGCCAACAGGGGTGAAAAGAGTTGATGGAAAAGATGGACCTAGAACTGATCTAAGTCCCCGTCCTAGTCTCAGGGCCCTTTTTGTGGGGGATCTAGGAATGCAAGAGAAAGTGAAAACTCAGTTTCTACCTTCATAGAACCTACAGTCTAGTAGGGGAGTAATAGGAGCAGCAGTAATAGTTTACGTTCATATAATGCTGAAGGTTTGCAAAATGCTTTAAGGACAGTCCCTCATTTGATCTGCAAAACAGCCCTGTGAGGTGGCTGCTATTATTATCCACATTTTATAGATGAGGAAACTAAGAGCAGTTAAGGGCTTGTCTGCCCATCACATAGCCAGTAGGTGTCTTAAGCAGGCTTTGAACCAAGGTCTTCTTGATTCTAAGCTCAGTACCCTATGTTCTGTGTCATAACGAAGTGTGGGGAGGAGAGGCAGCTGGGTGGCTCAGTGGATAGAGCCAAGTTCAAATCTGGCTTCAGACACATACTAGCTGTGTGATCCTGGACAAGTCAATTCACCTTGTTTGCCTCCATTTTCCCATCTGTAAAATGAGCTGGAGAAGGAAATGGTAAACCCCTCCAGTGTCTGCCAAGAAAACCCCAAATGTGGTCACAAAAAGTCAGGGATGACTGAAACAGCTGAACAGCAACAGCCTGGTGGAGAGGAAAGAGATTTAGAACCAGATGACATTGGGTTTGAATCTTGACTCTTCTGCTCACTACCTGTGTGAGCTTGAACAAGTCCCTTACCTTTCCTGAGCCTCAGTTTCCTTATCTGTAAAATGAGGCAGTTGGACTAAATTTCTGAATCCCTTTTCAGTTCTAAATTAAACGGTCCTCTGCCATGCTGTGTTAATTGATTTTATGCCTTAGATTCCTGATCTGCCAAATGTGGAAAATAATCCTTGCTCTGAGTACTTATAGTTACATAGAATCATTGATTTAGAACTGGATGGCACCTTAGTCCAAGCTTCTCACTTTACAGGTGAGGAAACTGAGGCCCCAGGAAGATACATAATTTCCCAAGATCAAACAGGTAGTAAGCTTTCTCCTGGGTGTGATGATAAGGACAAGAAAGCACTTTGCTGAGTACCAAAACTATGGGTAAGATTATTAAGTCATGGAGCAAGGAAGTTGGTTTTGATTGTAAAAATAGTCCTTTCGTGATGTAATTGGTGAGATCTCTCTCCTAATGCTCCATGAGGCAGCAAGGTTATGCTACTTTGGAGACAAGGGAACTGAGATATGAGGTGACTGCCAACTGCTGATGATGTCAGTCTAAGCTAGAACTAGGCAAAATGTTAGAGAACAGAATGAAAAGCATGGCCCTGACTCTTTCTCATCCAGACTTTGAAAGACTTGTGTATGCCTGAGGCTTTTCCCTGTTACTTAGAAAATGATGTCAAGTCAGTGGTGTTTTCCCCTTTTTCCAAGTCTCTACTATTGATAAGGCAGAGAAAAACAGGTCTCTTGATAACAGTTAGCCTGATAGTACTTTCTGATGGTTTCCAGGGAGATGCTTCATTCCTGGATGGAGGTCTGTGTGCTTCTGATTACTACTATTTTTCCTTGGGTCCCTCAGAACTGGCACCAGGGACTGTGCCTTTGGGAACAGATAGTAGGAGGGAAAGGAAGAGGCAGCTTGAGGAGACCAGTCTTTTGTTTTGTCTTTTCTCCCCCTAGTACACTCTAATCCAACAGGGAATCCAACCATTCATGTCCCCCATGTTCCAGTCCTCCCTATATTCCCCACCACCACCTCTCCCCAGGAGAGAAAAAATTTCAAAATTCTAATCCTCTTAGATATAAGAAAGGAAAGTGCTCTCCCCTGGTATAAATCCCTGAGATGGGTGGCCCAGACCCAAAGCTCTCATTGGGAAAGGGGGAAAGCATGATGTCCTAAAATCTTATGCTTTTGACCTGGGACAGTAGAAAAAGCACTAGTTATGAAGTCAGAAAACCTGGGTTCAAGTCCAGCCTTCAACATTTCCTACCTGTCTGGACTTGGGCAAGACATTTAACCTACCTGGACCTCAGTTTCCTCATCTGTAAAATGAGGGGGTTGGTTGATAGATTCTCTAAAGTTCCTTCCAATGCTAGGCCTATGGTTCTATGCTTCCAAAACTCCCTCTGGGAACTTTGGAATATAGCTCATGCATATGTTTTCATTAATGAAGGTAAAATGATCCCAACTTCCATTCAAGTATTCAAGGTAACAATGCATACTTAGCATAGGATGGCCTTTATTTCATTTTTAGTCCTTTAGAAGGACTCATTATTTTTAAAATATGTTTTTATTTATTTCATTAAATATTTCCCAATTCCACATTAAAAAAGTAACAATTTTTAAAAATTTTGAGTTCAAAATTCTCTTCCTCCTTTCCATCCCTCCCCCTTCCTGGAGCAATTTGATATCGATTATACTTATGATCATTCAAACCATATTTCCGTATTAGCCAGAGACTCTTATTATTTCATGAAATGAGAACAACTCTCTTTTCTCTTTTAAACTAGTCCCATCTTTACCCCGAGGACCTATATAGGCTTCCAGTCATACAGTACCACCCTAAAAGTTTTAATGCCCCCTCTCGAACACCACAAGAAAGAAAAGGAATTGGAGATTGCTAAAGGCACAATTCCCCCAATGTAATAGAGAGTTTTACCTTCTCCTCAGGGATCTATAACACAGACCCAGCCTTACAATCCTACCCTAAAGCTTTGGAAATCCAACAGAAAGAAAACAGAGCTGGAACTACTCTGGAGGCAATCCTCCCCCAGCATTTTGGTGTAAGTCCCATCTTTACCTGCAAGGATCTATACAAGCCTCCAACTTTACAGTCCTGCTCTAAGGTCTTGGATGATCCTTGAAAGAAAATGAATTTGGGATTTCTATAGAAGCAACCCTCCACCCCATCAGACCCACACTTTCAAATAATATACTAGGACTAGTAGCAGAATGCGAAGTGTAGCTTTTTTGCTCCTCCATGTTATGACTTAATCCCTTCCTGTTCCTTTAACTCTGATACCATATATTCAGTCCTCGATGCCAAGAACCTTGGTGGTGCTATCTAGGAACTCTGTGTCTCTTTCTCTGTCTGTGTCTCTGTGTCTTCTCTGTCTCTCTGTCTCTGTCTCTCTCTGTCTCTCTTTCTCTCTCTCCTCTCTGTCTCTCTCTCTTCACAATCACTTGAATACTGAGCTTAAACTCAAGATCTTTGTTTAAAGTCTGCTTAAGATACTTAATGGCTATGTGATGGTGGGCAAGTCCTTAACTTCTCTCGGTCTTATTTTCCTCATCTGTAAGATGGGAATAATAATATTAACACCCACCTCACAGGGTTGTTTTGAAGACCAAAAGAGGTCATATATTTAAAGCACTTTGCAGACACAGTACTATATAGATGTAAACTAATACTGCTGTTCTTATTACGCCCCCCCCCCCACCCCACTTGACTGTAGGTTCTATGAAGGTAGAAACGGAATTTTCACTTTCTCTTACATTGCTCATACTGTTTAACCCACGGATTAGCATCTAGTAGGTGTTTGATTAAGAACTGAACAACTGGACATACTACATTTGAAACCCTGAGGAACCAAGAACACTGTTACAAGTTTCTCAATTTAGAATAAAGACCCCAGCACGTGAAGACACAGGACCTTTAGGCCTGAGTGGAGGAGCCAAGGGATGTTTCCTTAGCCCCTTGAGTAAATTATCAAATGTTATTACATTTGAATTTTATTCACTGTACATCTCTTAAGTGCCTACTATGAGTCAGGCATTGTGGTAGGGCCCAGAGAGACAAAAACAGAACCAAAGTGGACCTGGTATTAGAGGCCAGGTTACATTCTACTTGGAGGGACCAATGTGTTGGAAGATGCATAAATATCAAAGATATACATACAATGATTCCACAGAGGAAGCCTTGGAGGCATATGGAAAGGCCTCCTAAAGTCAGGTATTGACTGAGCTGAGCCTTAATGTCTTGTAGTGGGAGCTTCAAGGAAGCTGGTCTGGATGGATGGTAGAGTACGTGAGTGGTAGTAAGGGGACACTGGCTTACAAAGGTAAGTTGGAGTCAGTCTGCAGAGGGTTTTGTATAGGAGTTTATAGTTTGTCCTAGAGCAATAGGGAGCCAATGCAGTTTCTTGAACCCCTGTTGTGTCATGGTTAGCCTTTTGCTTCAGGAATATCAGTTTGGCATCTGTATGGAAGATGGATTTCAGAGGGAAGAGGCTGCTGGTATTTACATTGATGGTCCACTCAGCTTCCAGGATTCCAAGAAAAGGCTAATGATTTACTAGCTGATATTGAGCTTTGGTCATTTCTCTCCTCCTTGTCTGTTCTCCCAGTTCCTCAGTGACAACTTCCTGTGCTCCTCTCTTTTCCTGGGAGCAAGAACAGGGAGAATGATTTTTAAAAAATCCTTCCTGACACAGGTACCACATTTAAGCAAGAGTTGGGCCTTGGCCAGGACTAACACCAACAAGCTGGGGACACTCAGCAGCAATGCCTGGCCCCTTTTGTGCTTCCCCTGAAATCATTGCTGCTTCTAGGTTGGTCCCCAGGACTTGGTTTCAGAGCTAGTTCAAGGTCAAATTGTGAAGTTTGTCTTCTGCTTCCTGGCACTTTCCTTTTTTGTAAAGCTCTGGCCAAATACACAGTGCCTTTATGTTTACTGCTGGCTGTCCAGAACATTCGAGTAGCCATAAAGGTTCGTCCTACCTTCTCCGAACTCCAAAATGGCCCTCCCCTCCTTTTCCATTCAGACTCCTGTTCATCAACCAATTAAAAATTGGTTCATATATTACTTTCCTATTACAAAAGAAATTTAGCAACCTAAAAGAATAATATTCTAATGATGGAATTTCAGGTGGTAGGTATTACAGTAAAGTGGGTATTTTGCAACTAATCACTCTGATTGACCCCTCAGATTCTAAGTAGCCTTGTCTGATTGAAGAGAGATGGGAAGAGGAGCGAGAGTCAGCCTTTGACTAGAGTTTCTGTGTCTTGGAACAAGGTTGGTGATTAGCTAAAGCCTTCAGGGACTGAAAATCTGGAATCACAGAAACTCAGAGTTGGAAGCCCCCTTACCCATGACCTAATCAAGTCACTTATCAATGGACATCCTTGACTGACAATCTAATCTCTGCTTGAATATCTCTAGAGATGGGGAATTCATTACCATGCAAGGCAGCCTGTGTATTGGACAGAGTGCCCAGCTTGGGGTCAGGGAAATCTGGGTTTAAGTCCAATCTCTGACACTTATTAGTTTCTTACTAGTTTCCCAGACTTCCTAGACTAGTCACTTTGCCTCTATAATCCTCAATTTCTTTATCTATAAAATGGGAATAGCAGTATCTGCCATGCTTACCTCACAGGATGGTTATGAGTTTCAAATGAGCTAATGTCTATGTAGCAGGGACTTGGCACGCCCACCCTTTAGGAGCATGTGCAGTACATTTGGCTGATGCAACTGGAAGGTTTTTTTCTTTGGCATATGGCCTTGACTCTGTTACATATATAAGGTGCTTTGAAGTATATAAAGCATATACAAAACACTTTGAAGTGCTAAATAATTGCCGGTTGTTGTTGTTACTTCAAGACAGAACCAATTTGTTAGGATTTCTTTTTAATGCAGAATGAAGTAAACAAATACAGGACCAGGAAATATTATATACAATGGCTATAACAATGTAAATAGGAAAATAAAAGGGAAACTGAACCCAGCATAATCACAGTGACTGGGCTTGACCCTGGAAAAAAGATGAGAAAATGCACTTATTTGAAAAGGTGGGAGACTGTGGTGTAGAACACTCAATATCTGCCAGGCTCAGGTTCTGGGCTGGTTTTTATTGCTAAACCTATTCCTTCCCCCACCCCCACCCCCAACCTTTTTATTCTTTGTTACAAAGAATGTCTATTTGGTAAGGGAAAGAGGAGGGACATATCTGAAAATGGTGGTGACCTAAAAATAGAAGATACGAATTTTTTAAAAGGAAAAAAAAACATTATTTTGTCCTAATTCTTCACTTTGGAATGATATGGAATGCTATGTAAAACAAATCCATGCTCTGTGCTGAAGGCACTTCCACTGAGTGCCTCAGGATTAGTCTATTTCCTTCCTATCAATGTTTTTCCTATCAATTTCCTATCAATTTTCCTTCCTATCAATGTCTTCCTATCAATTCCTCAGGATCTATTTCCTTCCTATCAATGTCTTTTGGCAGATCCTCTGGAGAGAGCTGATAGGGGCCCCTGAAAGTCTTTCTCTGGTTCTTCTAATATTTTCTTGATACCATTGCAGGATTCAGGGGCTTAACCATTTCTCCCTCCTTGTTGCTATATGAACAACCCCCTTATCTCTCTTCAAACCTTTCCTTGCTAGTGCTTTTGATGCAATTTCTCAGGTGCAAGCCATTGTTGGAGATATGCTATATTCTACTTATATCCACCATGCATCTTTGTTTTTGCCTTTTTAAACATTTTTTTTTTTTGATAATCTGTAATTTTTGGTGGACAGCTAGGTGGTGCAGTAGATAGAGCACTAAGTTTAGAGTCAAGAAGACTCATCTTCCTGAGTTCAAATCTGGCCTCAGACACTTACTAGTTGTGTGACTCTGGGCAAGTCACTTCACCTTATTTGCTTCAGTTTCCTCATCTGTCAAATAAGCTGGAGAATGAAATGGCAAATCACTCCAGTATCTTTACCAAATGAGCCCCACATAGGGTCAAGAAAAGTCAAACTCCAAAACGAATTATGTTTGCAGCTGCAGGACTCTGGCAACAGGGGTTGGAAAATGTAATTTAAAGATGTGTTTGTATGGACTGTTTTTGTTTACATTTTTTTAAAATAAACACTGTGTTTGTAGAAACTTAATCAGCATTTTGAACCAGGTTAGGTTTTTATTTTATACTTAAAATTCTGGTACTGACACTTCACAGGCTAAGTATAAATGAAGTTTTTTTGTGTGCACAATTAAAATGGATTGTAAAACTGTTAGTATATTAGTGATATACTTCTAAACTTGTATATGGAATGATGTATTTTTATCTTACAGAATAAATCAATTGTATATATTTTTCTCTTGATAAATAGCTGTATGAAGGTGTTTCTTGAATATTTTTCTTCTCTTGTAAAATATTCCAACATTCTACCAGTACTTGTCTTACAGGATTTTTTTTTCTGTTCTGTATAATAGTACCTAATGTTGGCAAAAAATTTTTTTAATTTTTTGAAGTATACAGAGTGTTATAGGTTTTGGAATTTGTGGAAACAGATTTAGAGGATCTGCATTTACAAATAAAATATTTTACGTCAAAAAAAAAATAAGAAAAGTCAGATTCAATTGAAAAATGGCTGAAATTTGATTAATTGAAATCAGTAATTCTGAGAATTAGGTGTTCTGTGATTTATGGCCACATGTGTAGCATCACTAAGAGAATGTTGGTGGCAGAAAGATGGACTTTTGTGATGGCAAGTTGCTTGGGAGCATTTAAAACTCTGTAATTTCTTTTTTTTTCTTTTTGGAGGGGGGAAGGCAGTGTAGTTGGGGTTAAGTGACTTGCCCAAGGTCACACAACTAGTAAGTGTTACGTGCCTGAGGCTGGATTTGAACCCAGATCCTCCTGACTCCAGGGCTGGTGCTTTATTCACTGCACTACCTAGCTGCCCCTGTTCTGTGTAATTTCAAAAATACAATTTCTCTCTCCTATTCAGCTCCTAGTCAATGTCAATCTTCAGCATCTATTCAGAATTTGTGAATTGATGGAATAACTCAACATACAACTCTTCCAACAGCATGATACAGTCAGGGCAATTCCCATGCATTTTTCATATACTTTCTTTTTTGATCCATTATAATTTTCAGGGAAATTGTTGCTTGGGTAAGGTTTTGTACTTGTTATGTTCTTTGTTGTTTTTCAGTCATTTCAGGCATGTCTTATCCTTTGTGACCCCATTAGGAATTTTCTTGGCAAAGATACTAGAGTGGTTTACCATTTCCTTTTCCAGATCATTTGACAGATGAAGAAACTGAGGCAAACAGGGTTAAGTGACTTGTCCAAGGTCACACAGCTAGTAAGTGTCTGAGGCCAGATTTGACCTCAGGAAGATGAGTCTGTGTTCTATCCACTGAGCCACTTACCTGAACCTATTAATTTTCCTTCTAAGTCTTTCCTGTAGATCTCTCATGCTTAAAAAAAAAATTCCTCAGGATATCGTTTTGTTTATTGTATGATTTTAAACCTCTTGTTTCACTTCTTCTAGGAATTCTGGTTGACCTTGTGGTCATGCTACTTTTTTCTCTTATGATTTGTAGATATTGTGGAGCTGTTCTCTTCTGCTAGGTTTGTGTTTTAGGTAGGCTTGGTTACAAAATAGCTCTTAATTGCTGGTCTCTTTTATTTTTTCTCACTGATTCTTCCAACCTTACTTCTCTATTTGAGATTCTGTCATAAGGCCGGGTTCCATGAACTTCTGAAAGGGACCTTATTTGATCCTGATATGGATTCTCTGGAGTCCTTCTAATATTCTCCTGATATTAAACACTGTGTTCTTCAAGGATCTCAGGTTCAGTCTATGTTGTGCTTGTAGGCTTTCGACTCAGTCTGAAGTTTGATATCAGATGGAGTCTGAGCATTGTCCTCTAGGAGATCTGAAAGCACTATGCTTGGAGTCAGGAGTTCTAATTCAACTTCAAATACCTACTAGCTATGTGACCCTGGACAAGTCACTTAACCTCTGTCGGCCTCAATTTCCTCAACCATAAAAAGGGGATAATAATAATAATAATACTTATCTCCCAAGGCTGTTGTCAGGATCAAATGAGATATGTATAAAGTGCTTAGCAAAAGCACTTGGCACATAGTAGGTGCTTAATAAATTCTCATTTCCTTCTTTTATTTATATCTTTAATTCCATCCCTTCACACCTCATCTGTGTGATTCTCCTAGCTATCCTTTCTTTCATATTCATTTTCTGTTTTTGTTTTGTTTTTTGCTTTTTTGGAGAGGGGAAGGTAGGGCAATTGGGGTTAAGTGACTTGCCCAAGGTCATACAGCTAGTTTTTCTGTTAAATGTCTGAGGCTGGATTTGAACTCGGGTCCTCCTGACTCCAGGGCCAGTGCTCTATTCACTGTGCCACCTAGCTGTCCCCATATTCGTTTTCAACTTAAATCAACCTGGTATCTCCTTTTCCGCTGCCTACCAATATGCTCAGGTTTATCTCATCCCTAAAAACCTTCATTTGACCTAGCAAATACTCAAACTATCATCTTACATCTCTTCCCCCTTTTACCACCAAACTCCTAAAAATCCACTGATTCCTAATTATCACCATCTATATAACTTCTCAACCCTTGTGTTTAGGCTTCCAGTCAGTCTACTGAAAATGCATTCTCAAAAGTTACTATTAATTTAAGTACTTACTATGCACAAAGCTCTACACTAGGCATTGTAGATATAAATACAAAAGCAAGGCAGTCCCTGTCTTCGAGGAACTTGAATCCTGTTGGGAGTATACAACAGGTTCACAGATAAGTAAATATTGAAGATATACTCCAGTCCTTCCATTCACTGTTTGGGATTGGGGAATGGAGGGGGTAAGGCATAAGGGAAAAGCCCCATAAAAGGAGATGAGCCTTGAACTGAGACATTAAGAGAACTAAGTGCTCCAAATAGTGGGAGGGGGAAGGGAGCCTGTGACAAGGTACAGGGGAGAGGAGGAATGTGATGGATGTGGAATGAGAAGTGGGCTAGTCTGGAGGAGACCGAAAGAGTGTCAATGGTGGTAATTACTGTGTGGTCAGTCTCATTAGATAAATTGGAACCAAACTGAGTCCCCCACGGAGGTATTTTAATCCAAAGGCAATGGGGAGCCATTGAAGCTTCTGTAGCTTAAGGGTGATGTGGCTAGATTGGCACCTAAGAACATGCATTTTCAAATGTCCTTCTGTAGAGGACAGATTGGAGAGGGGGAGAGACTGAATACAGGAAGCTCAATTAGGGAGTTATTGCAATAGTCCCTTTGAAAGGTGGTGAGGGATCAGGCAAGAATTAATGTGATATGAATGGAGAACTGGTTGGATGTGAAAGATGTTGAGAAAGGAGAATCAGTAAGACCTGTCAACTGTAATAAAAAAAAATAAGATAAAATAAAAATTATTGAACCATCACCAAAAAAAGAAGAAGAATTAAAAGGCCTGTCAGCTGACTGGATATGGGGGAAGGTGGTTAAGACAAAGAGTCAATGATGACTCTGAAGTTGGGGTGCTGGAAGGAATGGTGGTGCCTTTAATAGAAATGGGGAAATTAGAAGGAAGGACAAGATTGGGGCAGGATTTTTCTGTGAACTTGGATAGGGAAAAAAATACATCTTTATTTTCACTAACCTCTAAATGAAACTTACCATTTCCTTCAATTATTAGATTTTTTTACAAAGAAAAAACAAACATTATTCTAGGGAGAAAAGGCTACATTGGTCTAAAACACACACACACACACACACACACACACACACACACAAGTTAAGAATTCCTCATTTTGGGGAAAGACAATAAATTCTATTTTGGATGTTTACCTGGGATGGTGCCTCTAGGGAGGTTAGTAAGGTCTTCTTAAATACTTCTTGAGTGTTTTAAAAAAGGTATGAGATACCCTTGAGAAGGTTAATTCCTCTTTAAAGATGGAGGTATTTGTTTTGGTATTGATGATGTCACTTTCATAAGTTATGAACTGACCTTGCCAGCTGACAGTCACCCTAATGAGCATTATCAGTTCAGGCCAGTTCATATACCCTGCTATACCCTTAGACTTAGACTTTAAAAAGATGGCTGGGGGAAACAGGAACTAAAGAGATAGAGAAAAGGATCTACACAGAGACTTAGGCTTGGTTTCCTAGAGAGGAGATCTGCCCATCCATGCAGCCCATTTAAGGAACTACTTGGCCTCTGAGAGAAGAACCGTTTGGCTTCCCCAAATTTCAGCACACAAATGCAACAGCAGAGCAAAAAATGCTTCCTAAGCCAACAGAGGAGATATGTGAATATGGAGTAGGAGGAGTTAATCAAGCCACAGAGTTCCTAGACTAAGCAGGAAGTTGAACCAAGGAATGTCGAGTCAAAGATTTCTGATGTGGAGGAGAAAACTCAGAACTTTGCTCTTTACTGGTACTGTGAGTCATGCGAGCTGTGCAGATCTGGGATTCTGTTGATTCTCTTTTGACACTAAGTGCTATCCCATTGCTCCTGTTTGATGAAGGTGTGCAGGAAAAAACAAAACATAGAAGCAAGTGGGAGTGGGGGAAAGGGAGAATGCAGGTATTGGGAAGCTAGTCGAGACTGGATGGAGGGGAAGAAGAATGAAAGACCTGGAAAGAAAGGGGTGCTGGCATCAGACAATGGGAAATTTTGCATGGGACAGATAACATTAAAAGCTAAAATAACTCTAGAGGTTAATCTTCCTTTTATCTGAGAAACTACATAGACTGACTAACCATACTGTGGAACTAATAATAATAGGTGACATTTATTAGTTTCATTAATGCTTGGAAAATACTTTATATAAATTATCTAATTTTATCCTCACAGCATCCCTGGGAAGTAAGTGCTATTGTTATAATCATTTTTACAGATGAGGAAACTGAGGGAGAGAGGTTAAATGACTTGACCAGGGTCACAAAGCTAGTCAGTATCAAGTTTTTCTGTCTCCAAGTCTAGAACCTTATCAAGTATGTCTCCAACTAAGGAGAAATAAGAAGAATGGTAGAAAGTGGGGAGGGGGTAGAGAGACAGAGAAAGAGGCAGAGATAGAGGAGAGAAGATGTCTCTCACCCCTTGCACCATCCAAGAACAGGAGATGAAGACAGAACTTGAGCCTAGATCTGCCAGAGAAGCTACTAAACAGGATTTGGGGGAGGGTGGGAGAGGGGAAGCTCTGCCAGAGGAGCCCTTATATTTGAAAACAACGAATGAATGAAAAATGATTTATTAAAGCCTAACGAGGTGCCAGGTATTGTGCTGAATGCTGGTGGCACAGGGACAAACAAGTAAGATGGCCTGTGCCCTGAAGGAGTCTGCATTCTAAAAGGGAAAGACAATACATACAGGGGAGTGGAGTCCAAGAGGAGGGTCTGAGAGAATGTGGTTACAGAGCAAGGTGATTGAAAGATGTCCTTGCCAGGATTGGTAATATGATTACTGTTCTCTGAGCTTCAGCTGAAAAGGGAAAGGGGGGAAGGGGAGAGAAAAGGCATGGAGATAATGGGGAAGAGGTCTATTAGCCAGAAACTAATCAAGATAGGGTGAAATACTCACCAATAAGAGCCCAGGGATACAGAAAGGATCAGTTAGTTCCCACCTTTAGTGGGAATGAAAGTCATTCTGAGATTTATATTACATCCATCCTAAATCAATCCAACATCTAAAATTAGCAAGGTAGAGAAGCAGTATGGGGTAATAGAGAGTAGGCTTTAAGGCCAAAATGACCAGCTCAAATCCTGCCTCTGGACAAAAGAGCAGAATGACTGTGTGACCCTGGGCAGGTTACTTGATCACTATTCTAATCAACAATTGCAAAACAGATGCCAATCTGCGTGGATAGAAGGTGTTTCCTCACCTGGGAACCCTATGCTAGTGAAATCACAGTTCTGTTCCCTATCCCTGGACTAAGAGCAAAGCTCACTAGGATATAATTCTTTCAGAAAAAGATGGTTCCTCACTTGAAGATCTTTCTATTTGGTCACCTCCTTTTAATAAAATGTTCTTTGGTAACATCACGACCTGCATACTTAGAAAGAGGAAGCTGGATCCCCTACTTAGGAGAGTGAGAGTTGGTTCCCATGCTGCCTGGGTGGGTACACACAAGCCAAGAGAAGTGAGAATCCTCTGACATCTTCCCTGGCCCTTGGTGTCCTGAGAATCTCTGACACAACGGTTTCCTAAGTTTACATTAGCATTTTTGGGTTGCCATGTGGTACTGCTGACTCATATCGAGTTTGTGGCCCATTGAAACACCCTCAGATCTTTTTCACGTGGTGTGTAGCTGTGTGTCCCCAGCCCTGTATTTGTTCAGACTGAAAAGGCAAAGCACCTAAGCAAAGGCCTTTGCACCCATCCCCGAGCAATTTCTATTGTTCTCGCCTGTCAAGATTTATTTTGGGATCCCAAATTCATGGCCCAGCTACCCCTCCTAACTTTATGCTGCCCACAACTCTGATCAACAGGACATTTCAGTCTTGGTACAATTGCTGAAGGCCATGCACACCTCTTTCCCCAAGCCAGGGAGACAAAGACGTTGTTAGTTCCCTGGGTCTTTCTGGCTTGTTTCCTCCAGTTCCCCGAGGAGTTGGAGGTTGAGGACAACCAGGACTCCTGGACTAGAAACCCTGGCTGAAGGCCAGTTCCTGCTCCTTTATGCATAGGGCCTGAGGGATTCCTATTTCTGAGCCACATGCTCTGATGCCTTCTCTTTTTGGATTAGTGGAAAGAACCCTGGGCTGAAAGCCAGAAGACCCAGGGATTTCATCTTGGCTGTGGTAGCTCAACAGGAAGCCTAGAACAAGCTGCTTTAATCTGTAGGACCTCAGTTTCTCTATCTGTAAAATGGCAAGAATAATATCTACCTCACATGAGTGAGTGTAAGGAAGTATTGTTTGCTTTTTTTAGGTTGAGTCAAGAAGCATTCAAATGCCTGCTATGTACTAGGTATTGTGCTAAACTCTAGGGATACAAAAAAAGCAAGGAAAAGCTATTAGAATTTAAAACAGTGCCATGAATTTTGGGAACACCCTACATTTTACGTGTGTGTGCACATGAGCATTTAAAGAAGGTGCACCTGGGAAAATTTAGATCCTGGGCCCCCTAGCCCAGCTTTCCTCAGCACCTGGGAAAATTTAGATCCCAGGCCCCCTAGCCCAGCTTTCCTCATTCCTCAGATATTATTGGGCAGAATGTAAACTCCTTGGGGGCAGAGAGAGTTTCATCTTTGTCTTGTCATCAATGCTGGTGTATTGTTTGGATTGATTGAAGTCCTTTTTATCACAGACTTCAAGGTTGGGTTCATTGTGGGTGGAGAGAGCTTTATTTCCTGCTTAACCTCTGGTGTTAGATCACCCTCACTATTTGTAGATATGGAAAGGCGGACACAGAGAAAGTGCTTTCATAAGGCACCTTATGTGTCGTGGTACCTAAGCGCCTTCTCTCTTCTATGTGTACCCTCCCCTGAGATTCCCTATTTCCCTTCCATTCTTTGTCCTTCCTTTTCCTTCCCTGGCTATCTCTCTCCTTTCCTATACAACTTTCTCAAAGCTGGTGGCAGCAAGAGGCTTGGAAAGTTTTGTGTTTTCTGAAGAAACTAAATAGACACTCCCAGACCCCTCCACCTCTGCAGGACACAGCTATAAATCAGCACTAAATCATCATGAAGCATCTATATGGCATCATCATCAACCTCAAGTCCAAGCAACCAATTTATGTTATGTTGACCAGAGAGGGTGACCTAATAGGCAATCTTACTGCAGCCTGGATTTGAGCCAACAATCGAAAGGTGAAAAGGTCAGTGGTCTGCTGGCACTCCCAAGGACCACCCTGGGAGATGAGGAGCTCTTTGAGAACATCCCTATCTACTCCCAGTCAGTCCAGTGGCATAGAAATGAAGATCAGAAAGAATGTGGGCTGAACATGTAGCAAGATCAATGAATAACTAATCAGTCAATCAACAAACATTTCTTAAATGCCTGCACTGTGCCAGGCACTTTGCTAACAAGATAGATTAGACTAAATGTGACACTGGTACCATAGATAGATCTATAGAGACATAGATATGTATATGTGTGTATGTATCTTTCCTCCATAGAGGATCAACACTGGAGACAGTATGTGTGTATATGTATGTATATATTATGTACGTGTGTACACACATATAAAGTCCTTCACTGTACTAGGCAGATTGGTCTGGAGGATTCATGGGAGGCCATGAAGGATAGTTGTACAGGATACTCACCAAAGGAGGGAATGTCTACATCATTGGAATTATGGATCCCTTGAACCAATTAATGATAAACAGTATTTTGATGTAGTAAGAGCCTGTAATATGGATAGAAACCGATTGCTGTTATTCACCAACATTCCAGTCTCCATTGTCTAAAAGTCTCTATAGTATTCCTTGTGTAAAATCATTTTTTTAAAGTAGGACTTAGCAAAGGATTCTCCCTAACTAGCTTCCAAGATAGATCTGTTGTATCAGAAGCCATATCAATCTTTTCACAAAATCTCACTTTGACCTAACTCTAGGTAAGGTCATCAATGGTTTCAAACTTACTTCTGTTATTCAGTCGTTTTCAACTGTTTGACTCTTCCCGATCCCATTTGGGGTTTTCTTGGCAAAGATACTGGTTTGTCATTTCCTTCTCCAGTCCGTTTTACCGATGAGGAAATCGAAGCAAACAGGGTTGAGTGACTTGCCCAGGATCACATAGCTAATAAGTGTCTGAAACCTGCTTGATATAGCTCATATTCAGTGATCTGTCCTTCCCTGCCCCACCCCATTCCACTCTCAGACTTTCACTGAAGGAACTGCTGCCACCTCCCCTCTTAAAACACCAGGAGTCCTTTCCAGCTAGTGTTTTCAGTCCAGCTCCATATGACCCCATACAATTCTCTCTCTGAGCGGCTTCCAAACTTCACCAACAGCTGCACCTGCGGAGGAGGTTATGAACAGGAGTGGAGCAATGGGGAGAAGTTGGCCAAAAGCAGCCATCCACAGCAAGAAGCTCTAGGACAATGTCCAAGAGTTTATCAGGACAAGTCAAGCTACAAGGAAGAGATGCTTGCCTGGCTTGTTCTAGCATTCAGTCACCGAAAGCTCCAAGAGATCTGGACATCTGCTGCTTCTCCACACTACCAACTCCGAGAAAGTATAAGCACAGAAAGACACAGGCTGTTCAGCAGTAAAAGAGCCTGGATTTGGAATCACAAAAACCAGAGTTCAAAGCCCAGCCCTGCCACTTATAACCTGTGAAAATTTGGGCAAGTCTCTTCACCTGTCTGGGCCTCAGTTTCCCGATGTGTAAAAAAAAGAGGGAGGTGGGAAGGATGGGAGTTGAACTAGATGGTCTCTAACGTCTCTTTCAACCTCTACTTTAAATTTATAATCCTAAATTAATAGACTCTGAAAAAGCCAAAACATTAAAAAATGCAAATTTACCATTCCCCACCTTCCCAGAATGTCCTTTAAGTCCAAATTCATCAAAAGAATGAGATCAAAGAATCTTTGGAGAAGTTGGGTATGTTGACCTCTCCTTGATAGCAAGGCCTATTTTTACCTTTCTTTGTATCTCCAGGGCGTAGGTAGTACTTGGCACACAGTGAGTGTTTAATAAATGCTTACTAAATGACCAGCTTTTTTTTTTTTTTTTTGCTTTTTGGAGGGCATTTGGGGTTAAGTAACTTGCCCAAGGTCACATGGCTAGTTTGTGTGTGTGTTAAGTATCTGAGGCTGGATCCAAATTCAGGTCCTCCTGACTCTGGGGCCAGAGCTCTAGTCACCTAGCCACCCCCAAAGAATTCTTTTTTTTTTCTTTTTGCTTTTTATGACCAGCTATTTTTGTTTATAGATGTCTTTCCCATCCTATGCCTTTTTTTTTAAGTTTAAAGAAACTTTTTTTAAATTAGTGAATATCTGTTTTGTCTTCCTCTCACCATGCCCTGCCCCCAACTGGAAAAAAAGAAAAAGAAAGGCAACAAATATGCGTTGTCAGGCAAAATAAATTTCCTCATTGTCCATATCCAAAAATAATTGCTTCACCCTGAGTCTATCACCTGGCAGGAGGTAGATCACATGCTTCATTACTGGTTCTTTAGAATGTGGTTACTCATTACACTGATCAGAATTCTTAAAGTGATGATGTTGGTCTTTACAACTTTGTTATCATATAAATTGCTTTGTTTCTAGTCATTGCACTTTGTGTTAACTATTCTCAGGCTTCTCTAAACCATTCCTTTCATTGTAGCATGATAGCATTCCATTCTATTCATATACCATCATTCTCCATCCTGTTCTTGTATAGTTGTTTGAGGTGTGTTTTGGGTTTTTTAACCTAAGCACAGAATTTTACGCAAACAAAAGAAAAAGATCCTGTTTTATTGTGTACACACTTGAAGAGCTAGTAAAGAAATTATTAGAAAGCAGAAGCTGAATTGGTTCTGGGAAGTATATCAGAGGAGAGTGAAGGGAAATTGAGAGGATAGAAAAGGAGGGGAGAGGAGTGGAGTAGAGGGGAGGAGAAAAGGGAAAAGGAGAGAGGAGGGAAGGAAAAGAGAGAAGAGGAAGGGAGGGGAGATAAGAAAAAGAGAGGAGAGAAGAGAAAAGAAGGGGAAGGAGGGGAGGCAAAGACAATGAAGGGGAGGAGAAAGAAGATGCCCATCTCTCTTCCAAACTTACCTAGACCTTTCACTCTGTTGAGCACAACTCCACCCTTCCCTCCCTCAACTGATCAGTGAGCAGGAATTTCAGCCCATGGTAAAAACCCCACTGGATATTTCTCCCTTATCCCCCCTGCCCAACCCTGCCCCCCCTGCCACACCCAGCCAGAGATTTCTCCATCCCTTGTCCCCTGCCCCCGTCCTGATCACCCCACCTCCACCCATTCTAGGTTTCCTGTTTCTCAGTCTAGGGTAAACCTTGAGCCCTTGGGAAATTCAAATATACACTGACCAATCATTGATTGTAGTTTTTGCTTATGTAACCTGAATATTGAATCCCTTTAAAAACCAGCACACCATCTGTGCCAACTTACTGTCTGATCTGGGTATGTGAACCCAGCAGTCCCGCAGCAATAAAATCCACTTCCAAATTTTACTCTCGGGGATCTTTTGTTTAGCTCCATTCTGGCTCAACAACTCTTCCTCCATATCCAGTTGGTTGCTAAGTCAATTCTACCTTCTCAATATTTTTCTCATGTCCCCATCTTGATACCACATATAGTCACCACCTTAGTTCCATCCCTCATTACCAATTAGCTAGACAGTAATGTCCCAAATGGTCTCCCTACTTTGAGACTATTCTCTGTCCAGTCCATCTGCCACAATCCACCCAGCTGCCAAAACAATCTCTAAAGTATGGGCCTGGCCAGGTCACTCCCCTTCTCAAGCATCCCTATTACCTCTAGGATAAAATGCGAACTCTTCACCTTGGCATGGTCTAGCTTGAGCCAGCCTTTCCAGACTTATTTCACAGTACTCCCCTTCAGGCACTCTACATTTCAGCCAATCTGGCCTATTAACTACCCTCTGAATTTGGCATTTCATTTGCTTCCTTGCAGCAATTGTCCCACATGCCTAGAAGGCACATTCTATTCCCTTCTGTCTCTTAGTCCTTAGCTGGCTCCAGATCTCAGCTCAGGAGTCATTTCCTAACAGGAAGCCTTTTTTGTTCCTTCTAACTGTTGCTGCTTTTTCCCTACTCAAGTTTTCCTCTGCTTATCTCTGGACATACTGTATCCTCCCAGCAGAATGCATAATGGACATAACAACTGAGGACTAGTCCCCAAATGGCCATTGAAAGGCTAAGTGCAGATGACCTAAAGGATACACCAAAAAGTACCCTGAGAAGAGGAAAAAGAGGAAGATAAAGAAAGAAAAAAGACGTACCGCACTGCATCCCAACAGGGGTTTGGGTGACTGGGAGGTTCCCCCTCCTCTCCTGCTGAGGCCAGACAGTAGGTATTGATACAACCATAGCAAAGCAGCACCTGAAGCTTTCCTCAGCCTTACCAATGCCTATTTCTCAGTCTCAGTGCAGTCTTCCCTCTCCTAGACCCTGGTCAGATGTCACCTCCTACTCTTGAGTATGCTCCCATGTTGGGTGGCAGGGTTCACAGATCCTGAAGACAGGGTATTACCACAGCAATTGGCAGGTGTCCAGCCTTTCTAGATTGCACTGGAGGCTGCATTCAGGCCATAGGGCCAGGACAAGGCTAGTTCCACAAACTTCTCCCTCCACAGCCTTGGGAGAAAATAGTGTTTTCTTAATATTAGAACTTCTTTAAAAAAAAACCTATCATATGAGCTCTAAGTGGTTTTCAAAGACTAGATCTAATATGGGGAGTTTTGTGGGGTAGAGAATGATCTAAGAGTTTGAAGCCAACAATGATTAGATTTTCAGAAAGTAACAGGAAGGTGGTAGGGGTGGGGATGGGGATCTGTCCACACAAACCGTCTGTCATGCCATCTGTCACAAATATAAGCCTCTTGTGGGCAGTGATTGGTTTCTGTCCTCCACCCTAATCCCAGCCATCTTTCTACACTTTAGAGTCCTTTGTAGTACCTATACCATAGCTTCCTCCATCTATGGCATGACTGTTTCTATCCCCATGCTCAGGCCAGGGAAGTCTCCACCCTGATGATCCCAGATCTGTTACTTCTCTTTCCTGGAACCCAATGGCTGACCTAGCACAACTGAAGTTCCATCTTCCATGTTTCCAGTCTCTTCTTGCCCCGAAGCATCTGACTTCAGAACATTTGTAAGGTATCCAAGGAGATCCAAGACAGAAAGAAAGGTCCAATATGTACACCAAAATAATCGTAACAGTACCTTTTCTAAAAATTGGAAACAAATATGAAAGAATGGCTGAGAAAACTATGCCCTGTGAATAAATATTTGTTGAACAATTCAATCAGACCATCATCTCAGGATCCTAAGGTGATGCCTTTGAATGGTGTGGATCCTCTTGTTTCCTACACTGGGTCCAGGATCATTTCAGTGTCTCTGGTATCTGATGAAACCCCATTTTCAGATACTTCTTCAACAGGATGATGAGAGCATCAATCTTGCTTTGATTATATCCCTTAAGTTCCAACAGTTGGGAACCCATAGAAAAACTAAAATGGTAGAGATTCCAAGGAAGCATATAGCACATTATTTTGATCAGACCTGGTTATGAGTCAATGGTTCATTTTCTTTTAAGATAGTTAACAGAAGAGTATCCACACCCACTGTACTAGTACTACTACAAGTGCTTTTAACCTATTGGTCTGTGTGCCCTGGATGACTATTTGTTCAGGGATAATACACATACTACACCATTGCTAACAGCTGGGCTCCAAGCAACATTTTCCAGAAATGGACCCCAAATTTTAACTTCATATCTGAAACCAATGGCTTGGCAGTCCAAGGAGCTGTATTATTTCTTTCAGGAATGGTTATTGCCATCTGTAGAAATAGAGGAAATTTAGCACATGGGTTTAGATGATATAGCCTTGAAAATGGAAGTGTATGCATAAGAAGGTAACAAATTGATAATGAAAAGGGGACCAACTCAATGCCAAGGTCATAGCATTGCCAATGTATTGAATCTCCATGTTTTCCTCTTTACCTTCTCTGTCTTCTGGCATTGACCACAATCCTATTGGATATTCAGGATAACCCAATTGACCACAACCACTATTGGATATCCAGGCTCTAGACTGACCACCAATAGTATTTGGGATCCATTTCTTTGTCTGGTTGCCCAGTTAAAAAGGACATTAGGGTGGACTTGAATCAAATCTCCAAAACACCTTGAAGGGTAGAATGGTCGCTACTCTTGGTGAAACTTTACCTTCGAGGCTTCAGTGCTTGCAACAGCAACACAAATCTTTTGGGGGAAAACAATCATTTTTGTCTGTCTTCTTTGCTACATAACTAGGTTCCCCACTAGAAGTTAAGGAAAATATTTGCCAATGAGTTGGTAACTCCTGGAAGATACACCCCTTTTTAAGTATTTAAAATAATAATACTTTTTGGACATGGTATCCTATTGAGATTTGAACCTTCTGGTGCATTGAATTTCTGTGACCAATGAAGATGGTTGTGGAGCACTATCCTCCTTCTAGAAAATGCCTCTGTGTTTCTGGAGTTACTATTGGGACCAGCAACTCCCAGTTCATAATGATGTAGTGAGGTTCTCTTGGTGTTAATTGACTAAAGGAGCAGATGCTACTTAAATATGTAGTAACATGTAGTCATATTACTCCAAGTCCAGCTCTTCTTTTGGTTGGCTTTGGATTAACGCTGCCACAGAGTCACTTCCAATATCCTTTCTCCGTAAAAAGGTAAGGTCAGATCATAATGTTGTGGGGGTGGGGGTGAAGGTCTGGAATGTCCATTCCTGGTATGATTTCCACTAGCTTGCTACTCCCTTCCCCAGGATCTCAGGGAGTGGCTCTACCAATTGCTAGTAGCAGAGGACAGCTGGTGATTAAAAACAAAACCAAAGACTATTGGCCCAAGTATGAATCCAAAAATTGATGACATTTGTATGTTTCTACCAGATCATTTGCAGCTGGGTGGGACAATTAGGCAGCAGTCAACAGACCCTTGTCACTTCCACCACGGAGACATCTCTCCACACCTGTAGCCTTATAACAGTTATTGCTTTGTTTACCACCAAGGAAGGAAGTCCATTAATCTTTCATAGGGGATATAATCCAGAGAGGATATGATAGAGGCCTTCTTGATATCTTTTTTTAAGTATAATTTCATAAACCACCTCAAAACTTTATTGGAAATAGACAGTCATGACTAGGAATTTTTTACCACAAACTATACCTGGATCAAGCACATGAAGCAAACCCTGAGTTGGGGAGGGCTCAAGGGAGAGATAATGGGAGAAGGGGTGCTAGAATGGTGAAACAGGGGAGGATCTTGCTGTGTGATTGCTTCCTATTTAACCAATTATTCATTCTAACTGGGTACTAAATTTTGTTGTTTCTAGGCTATTGAGGGATTCCAAATGCTACAAGGGTTTTCCAAATTAGGCGTCCTCTAAATTCAGTGTCTTGGGCCAAAGCCCTAGTTACCCCATCCTAGGTAAAGGCTAACCCTTAGTCTGTCCTGTGGGAGGAGGTGCCAGATCCTGTGCTAAATACTAGGGATATAAAGATAAACAAAAATGAGCCAGTCCTCACTCTCAAAGAGCTTGTATTCTATTGGGGGAGACAACATATGTGTACATACAGAATAAATATATGAAAAATAAATACAAAGGGGGCAGAGGACACAAGCCATAGGATACAAAGTTTTGTCATCTTCACAGTGGTCCCAAAGGCCAGCCCCACCATGAACAAGAACCAAAGGAAGGAAGGGCCAGAGCTGCTTGAGTGGAGGTTGTATTGACTCGTGGGTTGTCCACATTTTTTATTAGGCCACAGTTTAGCTGTTTCCAGGCGAGATTGCATTTCTTCCTGGACTGTTTCAGTTTGCACAATAGTATCAAGAATGATGGGATGGCAAGGTGGTACAGAGCACTGGCCCTGAAGTCAGGAAGAGCTGATATGGCTCAGATACTTAGTAGCTGTGTGATCCTGGGCAAGTCACTTAATGCCAAATGCCTAAAAAAAAAAAAAAAAAAAGGTGAGGGTGATTCATTCAACTCAGCCTTTGTTGACCTACTATTATTCCCATTGCCTTTGAAAGGAAGGGGCTGTGAAAATTGAGGGAGAAAGAAGCTGTTGCAGGTGGGGACGACTGATCAGGTAAAAAAAAAAAAAAGCAAGTTTGAGGGGTTTGGGTTAGCCTTGGGAATAGGCACAAAAAGCCCCATGGGAACACACCTCGTTCTGGCCCAGAGGGCTTTCATTACCCACATGGGCAGGAAAGAGAAAGTCCAACTTTGGTGGAGCCTGGTAGCTCTGCTCCTGTAGCCTCCGATAAGGCAGGTGCTTCCTGGCTACGGGGAGAAGGCAGTTGGGAAACAGCTGGCAGGGTGAGGGCAGCTCAGCTTCATATTTCTGATCCCACCAGCAGCCATGGGTCTCACGTGAGCACAGAATGTCTGCTGGCCAGTGAAAAAATTGAACAGGCTGGTGTAGAAAACGTATCCCAAGAAATGTAGATGATGTCTGGAAAGGTCACTTGGAGGCAGGCCTTGACTGCTAGGTCAAATAGGCTGTACTTGTAATGGGGAACTAGCCACTGCAATTTGAGAAAACTTGATTTTCTTTGCCCAGTCCTTTTCCTTTCTCTTTCTTCCTTCCTTCCTTTCTTCCTTTCTTTCTTTCTCTCTCTCTCACTCTCTCTCTCTCCCTCCCTCCTTCTCGATCTCTCTCTCTCTTCTCTCTCTCTCTTCTCTCTCTCTCTCTCTCTCTCTCTCTCTCTCTCTCTCTCTCTCTCTCTCTCTTTCTCTCTCTCCTCACTCTCTCTCTTTTGCCTTTGAGTTGGGGAAGATCATCTGGAGCACCAAGACAGGCCTTTCTTAAATACTAAGCAAGCAGCAATGGCTAATAAGCTTTAGGAAATGCTCTTTGTTGAATCTACATAACTCTGTATGTGGGTAGCAATGGTGATTTTCACCTCTATATGTGACTGAATAAGATCTGGGTTAGCTGAACTGTTTTGAGATTCTTTCCTGTATAACAAATGGGTCACTGGAAAATGGGTGAAAGGACAATGTTTCTAGTTCTCTGGGATCCCAAAGGTTCAGGGGCTTTCATTCTTGTTATATATTCTCAGTAACGATTCCTCTGTAAAATGCAATGAATGTTCATTGCTTATCAGTAATATCAAAGGGATATCAACTGGGTAAATAATACTAGAGAGATACTAACTGATAGTGGTAAATGATATTGGGACAAGTGATCATTGGTGATTAATATTAAAGAAAGACTAGAAGGAGGGCTTAAGCTGATAACATTAGAGAAATCTCACTGCCCTTTAGGGACACCCCTAGAATGTTGTTGTTCAGTAATCTTTTCATTTGTGTCTGAATTTTCATGACCTCATTTGGGGTTTTCTTGTCAATGATGCAGATGAGGAAACTGAGGTAAACAGAGGTAGCTTAAGTGACTTGCCCAGGGTCAAAAAGCTAGTAAGCATCTAGACTGAATTTGAACTCAGGATGATGAGTTTTCCTAACTCCCAGCCCAGTGCTCTCTATTCGCTGCACCACCTAACTGCCCTTACCCCTAGAATATAGAGAGAGAAATGTAGCCAGCCACACTCTGGGGACCTCCTTAGGGGCATACAGCAATCAGCTGCTGACAGTTTCTGAGCAGAATGATCATTTTGGGATAAAGACCTGGTAGTGCTATTGCTGGATCAAAGGGTATGCAGTTTGATTGCCCTTTGGGCATAGTTCAAAATTGCTCTTCAGAATGGTTGGGTCAGTTCACAACTCCACCAACAATGCATTGGTGTCCCAGTTTTCCCACATCTTCTTCAACATTTATCATTTTCCTTTTCTGCCATATTAGCTAATCTGATAGGTGTGAGGAGGTACCTCAGAGTTGTTTTAATTTGCATTTCTCTAATCAATAGTGATTTTGAGCATCTTTTCATGACTATAGATAGCTTTTATTTCTTTGTCTGAAAACTGCCTTTGATCATTTATCAATTGGGGCAACCCCCTTTCTTTCACCTAATCCCCAAATGGCATGATCTCCAATCATCTCACCATCTATTGGTCATAGCTCAGCTTATTTATGTCCTTTCTAAAATATGACACCTAGAATGAAAGTCTTTGTTATTATTATATTATTTTATTAACTGCTTGGGGCAAAATCCAGAACTATCACCTCTCTTGTTGAATACCTCATGCCTCTCTTCATGTGGCTAGAATAGCACAAACTTCCTTGGTTGCCATATCAGACTGTTGACTCCTAGTGAGCTAGAACCTAGAGGTGTTCTAGGATGGATTAAAGAGGGAGGCAGGGAGCCTAGTTAGGAAACTGTTTCAGTCTATGTCTAAAGAGATAAGAGCATGGGCCTCTTCTAAACTCATCAACTTAAAATAAAACAGATTTAAGAAGTGGGCAAGTACTAGTAAGCTATTATCTCATAGACCAGGGGTGGAGAACCTGCAACCTCAAGGCTACATGTGGCTCTCTAGGTCCTCAAGTGTGGCCGTTCAACTGAATCCAAACTTCACAGAACCAATCACTTTAATTAGAGGGTTTGTTCTATAAAACATAGACTTGGTCTAAAGGTCACACCCAAGGACCTAGAAGGCCACATGTGGCCTTGAGGCTGCAGATTCCCTACCCCTGCATCAGTAATCAATCCCTTAATCTTGAAGAAAAAATGGTCTCTGCTATGGACTTTTCTAATGGCTTCCCCAGGCTCCCAAACCAATGTTCAATCCTAATGCCCAAGGTTGCCAAGGAAGATTTGGAACACATCTCCTTCTTTTCTGCCCCACCTCCCAGCATCAAAAAAAAACCAGTTCAGATAGATTTGGCTGGAAGATTTGGAGGGCTGGTGAGCTGAACTGGGCAAAGTTAATAAAGACAGGCCTAGGCTTGAGGAAAATTCAGATGATCAGCAGAATTAACGTCAGAGAAATCCAGCAAGACCCAATGGAGTTTGAGTTTCAGGATACCTTCTTTGTCCTTCTTCTTTCTGATGGTGCCTTGCATTGGTCTGGGGAAGGAACTGGCATCACCTAGCTGGATTGTAAGTTCCTTGAGGGCAGGGAAGTCTTTCATTATTTTCTTTATACTCCCATATCCCAAACACAGAACCTGGCACATAGTAAACATTCGATAAATCCTTACTGAATTTAACTGAATTGTAACATGTTAATAATATGGCAGACAAAAGGAAACTCGGAGGTCAATGTGTCCCCATAGAGGCCCATTAGTTCTCTTACGAGATGGCATTTAGAAGAAAAATTAACCGTGGAGATGGGCACCTTCTCCTGCCCTGCTCAATGAGTAATCTGAAGGAATGAAAAGGAGAATAAGAGAAATCATCCAAGCCATAGTTTTTGACAACCTGATCGACCTCTGAAAATGACGGAATTTAATCACCAGAGCGATGATGCCTATAGTGGGTCAGATTGCCAGCAAGACGGGGTCTTGTTGGAGGAGACTCTTAAATAAAGAATTATGAAAATGGAAGAGAGTTTTAAAATACCCCGGAGTCCTTAGGATGGTGGGCAAAGACGATGATACCATCGCAGAAGAGCTTTAATGAAGGAGGGAAAAATGACAAACGTATGGAGTTCCAGAAAGGATCCTGGAGATCCCACACATATGGAATCTGTGTATTGAGAGGAGCAGGCAATGAAATCAGTGCCTCTGTGGGACAGCAGAGGTCTGAAAGGGTTCATAGGATCATCACCATTGAATCCAATCCCTTCATTTTACAGATGAGGTAACTGAGGTCTAGAGATGTTCAATAATTTGATGAAGATCACACTGTCAGTAAATGGAGGCAGGATTTGAACTCAGATCCTTTGACTCCAGAGCCATTGAGCTTTCTGTAATACAGGAAAAAGGAAGATGAAAGTATATGCTATAGTAAAAGATTTCCTCCCTATTTCTTGTCCCTGTTGGGCCGCTGCAAATTGAAGCAAGTGCCTGGAATTTTGTAGGGGGTTCCCAGAACCAAAGGAAGTAGCCTCATGGGTGATAAATTTCAATTGGTGGGTTGGCAGACTAGCTTGGGAACCTGTGAGTCACCTTACATGGCAGACACAAACGATTATGGTGCAAATGTAGAGCTTACATGTGCCTGTGAAATTAGGGAGTGAGAAGGAAAGGTTTTAGGAATGAGAGTGGACGTTGGAAGCTATATACTTGGGATTGGCTAGACATTAAGTCAGTGTCTTCAAGTTCAAGTATGGTGCTTGGGAGTCGTAATAATGCCTTTGGGATTTGTGACAGTGATTGGGGGTGAGAAAAGAAACTGTGTGTCTGTAAGGGGTTAGGGGAGAGGGAGGGAGTTTAGGCCCCACTACCACCTCCCCCACACACAAGAGTATCTATCAGGAAAGAGTAAACTACAATCAAAGACTGAGAGGAGATACAGTTTAGTGCCATGGGTCTGAATGGGCTTCTGCTCTCCCTCTTGGTACCCTTCTGCCTCGAGATTCCACAGGAAGATCCTTAGGTTACCTAGGATACTGGGCATCATAGCAGTAAGTATATGGTATATTGGCCTCTTTAAATTCTTTTAAGCCTTTTAAAAAAATATTAGTGGTGTCTTTATATACATGCAACTGCCTATATTTAATATTCCTTTATAACAAAGAAAAATTGCTACTGTAAATGCGTCTGGTAATATATGCAACATTATGTCCCATAGTACCGCTGTTCTTTGGGGCATCTAGGTGGCACAGCGGATAGAGTGCCAAGCCAGGAGTCAGGAAGACTAATCTTCCTGAGTTCAAATTTGGCTTCGGAGACTTACTAGCTGTGTGACCCTGGGCAGGTCACTTAAGCCTCTGGAGAAGGAAATGGCAAATTACTCCAGTATCCTTGCCAGGAAAAACCAAGGATGGTATGGTCAATGGGGTCATGAAGAGTCAGATATGACTGAATGATTAAATGACAACTGTAATTTAAAATACTTTGCTTTTCCCACTATATCATGCTGAAGTCATTGCTGATAAAAATCAGCCCTGAAGCTTATCTTATAGTATAACTCTGAAGCCCCTCTGTTTCCAGTCTACCCGCAGCCCCCCATCTGTACAGAACCTGGAGAAGTAAGTATACAAAACCTACAAAAATCCCATGATTCTACTAACAAATTACATGACCTTGGACGAGCTTCAAAAAGTTATGTCAAATGGGGAACATAAAACCTCCTCTGCTTATGTCTGGTTACATCAAAGGTGGAGTAAGGCTCTAACGAGATCAGCTTAGACTATGTTTGTCTGTGTGTGTGTGTGTGTGTGTGTGTGTGTGTTTATGTGCGTGTGTGTGTATGTATGAAAAGTATGAATGGTTACATAGAGCCAGGGCATTATTAGCATATTGTGGTTAGGGACTCAATAACATGAGCTCACTCCTTAGATCATCAGTATGGCTTCACCCAGAAAGAAACTCTATTCCCAGCAACAGACTAACTAAACCCCTAACCCAAGCCAGGTAGCTTTCTTGGGTCCCTTTCTTTGGTCTTCCTTGGGTCAAAGAGTAGAGGTCTTAGGCTCATGACTTTACATAGGTTGTCTATCCCCCATGCCCAGAATTTACGCTCTAATAATCTCTTAGAATCCTATTTCAAGCCTCAATTCAAGTGCTAATTCCTACAGGAGGCTCATTAATTGGTAGTAACCTCTTCCTTTTCAAATTATTGTGTACATATTTATCTGTATACATATTTTACCCACTCAGTAGAATGCAGACTTCTTGAGGAGGAAAGAAACTATTTTTAATTTCATCCTTGATTATCCTCAAGATGAGCAAATGATTCCATGTCTTCCCACAAGTTCACCATGAGGATCTACCCCATGTACTGCTACTTTCCCAAGCCCTCCCTTTAAATTAGGAGGATTCCAATGGAGCACACAGTGGGTCCACTGGTTATTCCTTGCTCTGCCCACATGAACAACCTGATTTTTTACTCATATCTTTGATAACATCTGTATTTCACTTTTCCTTCATGATTCCTTATTTATAATGTGTTATAACCCATTCAAATATACCATGTACTCCACTATCCTCTTGTTGACATTCATTTTAAATTATTCATATATAGTATATCCATGTCAAGAAACCATGGAGCAATAACAGAAGAATATGGATGGAGAAAGGGACCAAATGGACCTGTAATTTTATTGATAAATGGAATTTCCAGATTAAGATACCCCTTCCACCAATGTAGGTCAGCACCTTCTTTTCTACTAACACAATCTTAGACAGTTGACTATAACACTTCTAGGTTAAGTGATTTGCCCAGGGTCACATAGCCAATATGTGCCAGAACTGAGATTTGAATCCAATCCATCCTGGCTCCATTTTACCTTGTTAAAGGTAATTAAAAGATGTCTGTAATTTCCCAAAAGCCATCCAGCCCCCTTTCCTCCCTTGTTCATTCGTTTTCCATTTTCTCTATCTATAGAAGACATATATACTGATGGGCAAGTTCTATGAGTCATCTATTCAGTAATATATCCTAATCACTAGAACAGCCCTTCTTCATCCACTTGTCTTTTCCTTAATGGATAGTTAGACTGAGCTCTTCTGAACGATTGTAGACTTCATCCAGGAAGCTCTGTAGCACTACTGGACTTGGTATAATTAACACAATATATCCCACAAACTGGAGCATGTAAAGGATACCCTGCCTATAGCAGGTGTTCAGTGAAAGCATGTTGGATTAGATTGGATGGGGATTGGCCCCGTGAAGAGCTGTTGGCATTACATGGACAGAAATGTGTTATTTACTATTCAGTGGGCAATATTTTTATGATCCCAACACTAATCTCTGAGATGTACTTCTCTGGGAATATAATAAGTTGACCGTGAGGGTGTCCTTGGAGATAGTCAGTCATTAATTCCATTTAGGGAACATCTATCTCAAAAGATCAGTAGATGAGCTCTGGATGAGAGCCAATTTTTGGTTTTCTGAATTCCTCTCTGCTTCTCCAGGTTACTATTCTTAGCTGCAGCTACAGGGTTCTGAGTCTTGAGCCTTTGAGGAGTTCTAATGAATACCCAGATAAATAGAAAAAAAAAAGCAGCATTTGGATTATCAAAAGAAGACCCGGCTGGAGTTCAGTAGGACTGAGTTCTAATTTGACCTCCATAGAACTTTGAACTCCATAGAACATCCACAATTGTCTCCCAAAGGGGGTTGGGAGGCCAAGTAGAGAAGGCAGGTGATGGTGGCAGCTCTTTTCCCTCCCCCAATGTTTCTGCAACAAATTGCTGTCCTCAGCAAAACAGCTCAACTGACCTTTGAAAGCTGGGATTAGTTGGAATTCTTAGTACTGGAGTTGGCTCTCCTGCTGAAGACGTGCTGCCCTGGCCCACAGCATCAAAGTTCCTGCCCTTGGAAAAGACACCCTGATCCCTGCATGCTATCATAGAGACTCCCTCTCTCCCCAGGGTCTATGTGTCCATGGTGACCTCATCAGCTCCTCCTTAGGACCTAACAAGGGAAAATGGGTTGGGTTATGGCAGGGACTCGGGTTAGACGTGAGGAAGAACTTTTTTTCCTTGGTTACCAAAAAGTCAATGTGATAGGCACAGTTCCCACAGTTCCAGTAGGGAATAACTGAAGGCACATAGACAAGGTGCATAAACAGAAAAGACACATTGGAGGTAATGTGGTCTTCAGGTTCTGACTCCAGTGCTTACTAATTGTGTACAAGTCATTCTCAGAGTTCACCTTCTGCCTCGGTTTCCTTATCCAGTCCAGCTGGTGAGGTGAGACTAGAGAGTCTCTCTCAGGAGAGTCAGAGTCTGCATAAATATATCTGGGAATCATTTGCATAATGATATATGTTCAGATAATAACTGAACCCAAGGGAGGCATGTTTTACTGAAGAAAGAGGAATCTTTTGGCAGTCTTAAGGCTTCCAGGCTTGTTTAGAAATCAGAAAGAGGGATCATTTCTATAGAGTATGACAAAAATGGAGAATTTTGAATCTACAGGCCCAGCTCTTGGAGAAGGAAGAGGCCTTACTGTCCTGCTGGACTTAAACCCCAGGCCTCTGGTCCCTCTGGGGATTCCAGATGGTCAGAGGGCCAAGCCCACTGTGAGTTGATCTTACAGCTGTGTTTGCTCCTTCTACTCTTTCAGCCCCCAGTGAGAAGAGAACCCAAGGAAATGGGTTTAGGTGACATCTGGAAGGGCTTGGGGAAAAAAGTCAGCCCTCTGCAATGAGGTGCAGCTAGGAGTTTAGGATGCCTGAGAGTTTTTCCCTGACTTACCCTCTAACTCAGTGGTGGAGGCAAGGAATTCTAATAAATACCCAGATAAATAGAGAAAGAAGCAACATTTGAATTATCAAAAGAAGACCAGGCTGGAGTTCAGTAGGACTGAGTTCTAATTTGGCCTCCATTGAACTTACAACATGACCATGCTATTCACACAACCATGAAGTAGCAACAATTTTCATCAGCACAGCACTTTAAGGTCACAAAGTATTTTCCTGACAACCCTAGGACTTGGGTAGAGTGAGGGTTATTATCTCCTATTTTACAGGTGAGAAAAACGAGGTACAGAAAATAAGTGGCTTTCCTGTGGTCACAGAGTGACAAGTAAGCATGTGGGAGTAAGGATAAAACCCCAAATAATAATAGTCCTGGAGATATTAAGGTGTTTTCTTTTCTCTTTTGTGATCAAAAAGGCAAAGACAATTATACCCATTTTACAGATTTTTTTTAAAAATCCCACTGACATGACGACAAAAGTCATATGACTAGAAGGGTAGGAGGTAGAACTCAGATCACGGTACCATACATGTAGAGCTGGAAAAACCTCCTCTTATTATATATGGGGGAAGCATTGGGGCAGAGAAAGAATTTGCCCAAAGTCACTCAGTTAATAAGTAACAGGGCTGAGATTCAAATCCACATGCCCAAGCAGTCTTTCCATAATAATACAGTATCTTCAGACTTCCGATGAGAGGATCTTTCTACCCTACAATTCAGGCAATCCTCTTTAAACTCTAATGACTTAGGAGACTACCAGGAAAGATTTGGGAAACCCTTGGGTTATAAACTGACTCAACTCCATCTCCCTGCTTGATGGGAAGAAACACATAAAGATACCGACAGATTGCAGAGAGGTTTCTCTAGGTTTTGGGGCCTCTGAAATCCCCTGACCCTGAATGGCTTTGGCTCTTGAGACATACATTTTCTACTATGGTCCCAGCTTTAATGCCCCACTCAAGGGAGGCAATACATTTGAAAGCATAGATTAGTTGGGGGAAGCACTTCCTATTTGACAACAGTTGCTGGGACAATGGGACAGTTTTTTAGAAATTGGGTTTAAGACCAACCTTTTATACCTTATACTATAATAAGCTCAAAATGGGTATACAATCTGAATATTAAAGGTAGCATCATTCAACGAAACAAACAAGTAAAAGAGAACCAGTTTATATGCCTTTCATAGCTATGGTTTGAAGATTATTTCTCTATGCCCAAAGGGCTATAAAATGTGCATACCCGGGGCGGCTAGGTGGCGCAGTAAGTAGAGTGCCGGCTCTGGAGTCAAAGGGACCTGAGTTCGGATCCGGCCTCAGACACTTAACTAACACACACAAACAAAAACCTAGCCATGTGACCTTGGGCAAGTTACTTAACCCCAATTGCCCTCCAAAAAGCAAAAAAAAAAAAAAAAAAAGAAAGAAATAAAATGTGCATACCCTTTGACCCAGCAATATCACTTCTAGGTCTGTATCCCAAAGAGATCATACAAGTGGGAAAAGGACCCATATGTGCAAAAATATTTATAGCAGCCTTTTTTTGTGGTATCAAAGAAGTGGAAATCAAGAGGATGTCCATCAATTGGGGAATGGCTAAACAAGTTGTGGTATACGAATGTAAAGGAATACTATTGTGCTATAAGAAATGAAGAGCAGACAGGCTTCATAATAACCTGAAGAGACTTATATGAACTGATGTTGAGTGAGGGGAGCAGAACCAGGAGAACATTGTATGAAATTACAAACACATCATATCTGTGATGACTGACTTTGATAGACTGGGCTCTTCTCAGCAATGCAAGGTTATAAGACAACTCCAAAAGACTCAGGATAGAAAAGGATATCCATGTCCAGAGAAAGAATTACAGAGTCTGAATGCAGATTGAAGCAAACCACTTGGTCTCTCTCTTATTTTGTTTTATTTTGTTCCTTCCTTCTCATTGTTCATTCCATTGGTTATAATCCTCCTTTACAACTTGACATGTTTAATATGAAGGTATTTTTAGAACCTATATCAGATTGCATGCTGCCATAGGGGAGAAGGGGAAAGGAGAGGGAGGGGAAGAAAATTTGTAACTCAAAAGCTTGTGGAACTGAATGTTGTAAACTAAAAGTAAATAAATATTTTTAAAAGATGATTCCTTAACCAAACAAGGAGGAAAGGCAATCACAATAGATAAAATAGATAATTTTGGTTATATTAAACTTTTTGAAAAGCTTTTCCATGAATAAAAACCAGTACAATTAGGATAAAAGAAGCTGTCAATCAGGAAAAAAACACAACAACTTAGAATAAAATTATCCCTGATAAGAGTCTGATGTCCAAGCTATACAGGCAACTAAAACAAACATATGAAATCAAGAGCCATTCTTCAATGAATAAGTGAGCAAAGGTTGTGAACTAGTAGTTTTTAAAAGAAGAGTAATAAACTATTAATCAAATGAAACATTATTCCAAAATCATGATTAACACAAAAATACAAATCACAAACAACTCTGAGGATATACCTCACTCTCAGCAAATTGACAAAGATGGAAATGAATGGTCAATGCTGGAGGGGCTACAGAAAGATAAGCATGCTAGTACACTTTTAATAGATCTATGACTTGGTCCAATCATTCAAGAAAAAAAATTTAGTATCATATTTATTTTTTTTAAGTGACAAAATTTCTATAACCTTTGATCCAGAGGTCACATTGCTAGGAATATTGCTAAAGGGACGGAGTAGAAGTCAGACAGAAAGGTTCTACTTGGACCAAAATAATAATAATAACAAGTAATAATTAAAATAAAAATAGCTAACATTGTTATAGCATTTACTATGTGCTAAACACTTTATAATTATTATCTCATTGTCAATACAATTCTAAGCAATATTCATAACAGCATTTTTTATGTTAGCAAATAACTTGGAACAAAGTAGACTCTTGGGGTTGTGCTGAGGAATGACCAAATAAGCCATAAGAAGTAACAACTATGAAAAATTCAGAGAAGCAAAGAAAGAGTTATATGAACATATGCAGACTGAAGGATGTAGAACTAGGAAAACAATATACAAAATGGCTATGATCCAGTAAGTGGAAAGTCTTACAATGGCAACAGTAAAAACCCAGAATGCTGTATAATTATAACAACCAAGGTTTTTTCTTAGAGAAGAGAGGAGAAAAATCTACCTCCTTCCCTTCTTTACAGAGATTGGTGGTGGGGAATCTGTGCGTGTACAACAGTGAGTATTCTATCATGCTCATTTGGTTGGTTGATTCAGATTGCTGAGCTGTTTACACACACACACACACACACAATCCTTTCTTTTTTAATCTTTATTATAAGAGATAGCTCTCTGGGTAGGGTTAGGGAGGAATATATTTGGAAATTTAGATTGATGTCAGTAAAATTTAAAGGAAAAAAGAGGAAGGTTGGGAAGCTAGCAGACCCAATGGATAGTCTATTGGACTTAGAGTCAGAAAAACTTGAATTTCAAATCCTGCCTCAGACATATGTTAGCTGTGTGACCCTGGTCAAGTTATTTAACTTCTCTGAGTTTCAGTTTCCTCTTCTATAAAATGAGAACAACAGCAGTACCCACTTCATGGGGTTATTTTGAGGATGAAAGGAGATAACACATGTAAAGCATTTTGCAAACCTTAAAGCACCATATAAATGCTAGCTGTCATCATCATTAATTATCATCCTTATCATTGACAGAAAAAGCCTTAAGATAAGGCATAAAATGAACAAAACTTTGGGTCTAGTCCTATTCTCCACCATTAATGAGTCAGTCACTGAATACTGTCTAGGTTTTGCTTTCCTTATCAGTAAAATGGGTCTAATAACGGGACCCCCTCCAACCACCTGGGCTATTCTGAGGAAAGTGTGAGCTGAGGTGAGCATTATGGGAGTGCAGGCTGCCATCCTGCAGCTTGGCTATCCCACTGTTTTCTGTGCCTTACCATCATGAGGATTAATTGCCCTCTTAGGTCCCCAAAAGGTTGCATGATAACCCTGGTTCTTCTGCTTTGGCACTTACTAGTTGTATGACCTTGAACGAGTCACAGAACTTTTCTGAGCTCTGGTTTCTTCACATGCCAGATGAAAGGGCTGAACTAGCTGGTCTCTGGGGTCCGTCCCAGATCTGACATTCTGGCCTCCAGGATGATTTCAGCCAAGTCAGGTTATCATTAGCCTCTGGTATGTTGTTGTGTCTCTTTCTGTGGATAAATATGTCCCTATGTGTCAGCAAATAACATTTACTAATGTCAAGCCAAGAGGTGAGCTCCAATGCAACTGGGTTTCCCAGTTTGCCACCTCAACATCTGCCAGGCAGCCAAGTGCCATCTGCATCCTTACAATACCTAAGTATAGCCCTTGGGGCAATGAGGGAATCTGTTTCAAGGGTCTCCTTTGGAGGAAGGGCGATCTGTGAATGCATGTGCATGCGTGTGAGTGTGTACATGTATGTTTGGTGTGTAATATATCTGTGTTTGCATTATGTGGAAGTGTGTGCATTGCATTCTTACATATGTATGTAAAAACAACATCAAGACAGCTTAGGGCAATGGTAGTCCAGTCGCAATTACACTACTCTTGCTGTGTGACCTTGGACATGTCACTGCCCCCTATGAACCTCAATGTCTTCATCTGTAAAACTTGAAGTGTGGACCAGAGGATCTGTTACAGCCAGGTGGTGATGACACAATCAGACTCTGATCAATGCGTCCTCATCGGGTACTCCCTCTGCTTTTACAGAAACTAAAAATACATTAAGCTTTTTTTCAGTTGATCCTTAAGATCAACAGGTCACAAGATTCATAACTGGAAGAGGGGCCTTATAGATAATCTCACCCAATGCCCTTTGTTTTCCAGATGGGAAAACGGAGAGTCAGAGAGAAGTGATGTCATCATAGGGATGAGTTAGTCAATGCACTTAACAGATGGGCCATCTCTTGGGTGAAAGTAGAACAGGGCAGGGTGAAGCTGGGCTGACTCTTAATCAGCCACAGGATAAGTGCCCGGGCAAAGGAGGGATGTACAAAAGTACTGGAAGGGGAAGGGGGGGCCACCAAAAGCAAGCTTTACTTCTTTACTCCCTGCCTGGAGTCATAGATAGGGAAGAGCCTAGGAAGGTTGTAGAATAATTTTCAACTCCATCCTTCCTCCCCTAGGAATTGTTTTGGAGCAGAGTCCTCAGGATCTAACCACAGACCCACTGGCTGCCTCCTTTCCTGGGTCCTCTGAATGCTACAGGGGCTTCTGGGATAGGAGCCAGGTTTATAGTCATGATTGTTTATGAACCAGAGAGGAAACACCATCTAAATAAACACACCCACAGAAACAGTTTCTCTTTCTCCTCTATTTAAAACCATTTGTTTGTGAGCAATAAAGTCCCAGGAGCAGGAGTGATGTTTAACACCTCCTACAAAGATACTTTCAGCTCTATCTGGGTCTCTGAATGACCTCCTGACGCCCCAACACTGCTCCAGCTCAGCTGTCGTGGATCTGCCAACCCCTCCCCAACTCCTCCCAATCCAGATGGGTTTTTTAAAACCACTGCCATCTCTTCTCCCCCTTACTCCTTTTTAAAGTTGGCTTCAGCTTAATGCAATGAGTTTTTATTAAGCATTTACAATGTGCCCAGGCCCGTGCTAGATTCTGAGAGGACAATGGAGGAGGAGGAGATATGACCGCTGCCCTTGAGAAGGTTACAGTCTAGTCAGGGAGACTTGACTCAGAAATATATAGCAATTAGGGAACAGCAAAAAGAGTGCACGCCTGGGAGATGTTTTTCTCTCTAGAAACATATATCCCTAAGGAAAAGTGACTTAGGGAAGGCATGAGGCAGTTAGGTGAGTCAGGAAGACCTGAGTTCAAATCCTGCCTCATGTGCTTATTAGCTCTGTGACCCCGAGCAGGTTACTTAACCCTCTCAGCCTCACTTTTCCCATCTGTAAAATGGGGATAACAATTGCCCTTACTTCACAGGATTATTGTGAGGATGAAATAAATTAACTTACTATATATGGTATGAATTGCAAACCTCAAAAACCCATATAAATGGTAGCAAATATTATTAGTATAATAGCTGTCTTCAAGGCATCTTAAGGAGTGGCCTCCAAAAGAAGAATTGGAACCAGGAATCAAAACAATAACTTGGTATAACATGTGCTAAGTTCTGGGAGCAGCCTCTTGGAAGATCTTCATTGTGGATTCCCTCCTTCTGTCGTGGCTAAGGACCATCGTGTCCAAGATTCTCCTGTTACGTTTCTGATTTCCTCCCTTCCCAGTCCTAATTTGAAGGGGTTAGTCATTCCCCATTGGGAGAGTGGGCCAGAATTGTCTTCATTCTAGAGCTGTCAACTGCTACACTAGTTTGTACAGTGTGCTACAGTTATAGTACTGGAGAAATCCTGGGTTTTAATCCTGGCTCCACAGTTTCCTATTTGTGTGACCCTGGCCAGTTTATTTAACCTCTCTGTGGTGTGGTGATTGGACCAAATTGGACCTCTGACATTTGTTCTAATTCTGGGATATTGGGAGCAATTTTAGCCCAGAGAAGGTGGGAATTGAGCTGGGAGCTGAATGATCTCAAGAGCCATATGGGATTGAAGAGGCCAGAGAGAGAGCATGGGCAAACATTCTTAGGTGGGAAAGTACATTACACGGTCTAGCTTGAAGGTTTGTACAGGATGGAAAGGGAGCTTTCAGCCAGATTATGGAAGGCCTTTAAGGCCACCAGGCAAAGGCATTTTGACTTTTGTGGGGGGAGGGGGGAAGGTAGGGCAATTGGGGTTAAGTGACTTGCCCAAGGTCATATGGCTAATTTTTGTGTTAAGTGTCTGAGGCTGGATTTGAACTCAGGTCCTCCTGACTCCAGGGCTGGTGCTCTATTCACTGTGCCACCTTGCCGCCCCTGGCAAAAGCATTTTGAAGCCAATGGAAATACCTAGCATAGGACTGAGAACGTGGTATATACTTAATTGATTGGCTCCATGTATACCTAATGGAATGACTCATTAGAATCAGGCTTGGAAAATGAACACTGGATTTTTCTGACTTCCTCTCTAGGAGATAGAGTTCTCTATTGCTTCTTCCAAGAAGAAATGAACCAAAAGAGCTGGAGAGCTCTTATCTCAAGTAAGAAATGAATTGAACTCACTTGAAGCGAGTTAAAACTCCCAGACGGTAATGGAGTATTATAAAATGTATTATAATGAGAAGTTAAGAACAGGGTGGTTAGGGGCAGCTACATGGTATGGTAGATAGAGAACTAGCCCTCGAATCAGGAGGACCTGAGTTCAAATTGGACCTCAGACACTTTCTAGTTGTGTGATACTAGGCAAGTCATTTAACCCCAATTGCCTCAAAAAAAAGAGTAGTTATCTCATAGTTTAGACTCATTCCTCCCCAGAGACAGAACTAGAAGAGTCAACCCTCTGGAGTCTGTTCCATGAGGAGTCTCCGGGATGATGCCAAATGGAGAAAGTGTATACCACTAAGAGGAAAGTGTGGAGATGACAGGGCCAGAAATGGGGAGATGGCAAGGAAAGAGAAAGTGCATTTTAGGGTATAGAGCCTCCTTATGCAACGGCTTCTCCCATGGTCCTATGGATTTTGGTTCAAACAGGTTTTTCAGAGGTCTTTGAAATTCTCCAAGGAGGGTAACTCATCAGATTTTCCCATTCTGATATACTTTACTCAATCTGTCAGAACTTCTAGAAAGTCTATAGGCCTGCATTTAGTCTGAGGTCACTTGCCTCCATCCAGCTTCTGCCTTGGACTTGTGCTTCCTTCCTTTCTTCTTTCCTGCCTTCCCTCTTTCCCTCCTTTTTCCTTTCCTTCCCTCTTTCCTTATTTCCTTCCTTCCTTCCTTCCTTCCTTCCTTCCTTCCTTCCTTCCTTCCTTCTTTCCTTCCTTCTTTCCTTCCTTCCTTCCTTCTTTCCTTCCTTCTTTCCTTCCTTCTTTCCTTCCTTCCTTCTTTCCTTCCTTTCTTCCTTCCTTCTTTCCTGCCTTCCTTCTTTCCTTCCTTCCTTCCTTTTCTTTCTTCTTTTCTTCCTTCCTTTTCTTCTTTCTAATTAATACATTATCTTCCTAACAAATAACGTCCTATCTTCCCATTTAAAAGGTTAAGCAAAATCACCAAATATGGCAATCACAACTGACAACACATGTCATTTTCCATTTTTGTTGTTTTCAATTTGTCACAGAAAGGATGTGCACTTTAACTTTATATTAGTCTTATTTTCAAAAAAATTACTGAAGTAAGAAAGAAAGAGGAGACAGAGAAAGACAAGGAGAAGGGAGAGAGAGAGACAGAGGAGAAGGAGGGAAGGAGGAGGAGGAGGGAGGCAAGAAGGGAGAAAGGGAAGGAAAACTAAAACAATAAGTAAATAAAAAAATCTCTTTTTTGGAAGTTAGAAATGTCTGCTCTTATTCCCAGTGGTTGTTATGGGAACATCCGGCTATTTCAAGAACATGCAGATGCACACAAGATGCAAATATAAAACACTCACATACTCCCAAAGAGGCTTGGATACATACACAGATGCACTGCACGCTATGCAAACACAGACTCACAAAGAACAATCTGCACTGCACACATATGGAACCTGGACTTGAATCTTGGCTCTGCCATTCCCCCTGTGTGACTTGGTCCATTTATTTAATTTCTCTGGACCTCAGTTTCCCCATCTGTAAAATAAATGGTTGAGATGCAGCTAGAGTGGAGAGAGCACTGAGCCTGAAGTCAGGAGGACATGAGTTCAAATGTGACCTCATACATTTACTGGGCGAGTCAATAAACCTAGACTGCCTCAAAAAATAAAATAAAATAAATGGTTGAACTTGATGACCCCTCCCTTTCCTTCTACATCTAAGTTTCTGATGCTATAGTCCAAAATACACATATAGAAACAAATAGCTGGCACTTACATAGCATCTTTCAGGGGCAGCTAGGTGGTACCGTGGATAACTTGCCAAACCAGGAGTCATGAAGGCTAATCTTCCTGAGTTCAAATCTGGCCTCAGACACCTACCAGCTGTGTGGCCCTGGGCAAGTCACTTCACCCTGTTTGCCTCAGTTTCCTCATCTGTAAAATGAGCTGGAGAAGGAAATGGCAAACTCCTCCGGTATCTGGGCAAAGAAAACCCCAAATAGGGTCACAGAGAGTCAGACACACTGAACAATAACAACATAGAGCATTTTAAAAGGTTTGCCAAGCTCTTTGTCTGTGTCTCCAGGGAGTTGAGATGATCACCTTTTCCAAGTGTTTTAAGGGGTGTCTTGGGGAAAAGTGCCTTGACAAACATTAACACTTCCTGCCTCTCAAAAAGGCCCTCAGTTAGGAAAAGGCTAAACAGACTGTAAGAAATTACATTGGGGCGGCTAGGTGGCGCAGTGAATAGAGCACCAGCCCTGGAATCAGAAGGACTTGAGTTCGGAGCCGGCCTCCGACACTTAATCCACACAAACAAAAACCTAGCCGTGTGACCTTGGGCAAGTTACTTAACCCCAATTGCCCTAAAGGGGCGGCTAGGTGGCGCAGTGAGTAAGAGCACCGGCCTCGGAGTTTGGATGACCCGAGATCAGATCCGGCCTCAGAAAATGAGCACCCACACATAAATCAAAAAAATGACTAGCCGTGTAACCTTGAGCAAGTTACTTAACCCCAATTGCTTAAAAAAAAAAAAAAAAAAAGAAATGACATTGATGAAAACCTCAGAGAAGCATAAGAAGACTTGTATGAACCTATGTAGAATGAAGTATACAGAATAGGAAAGCGATATTTGCTCGCACCCTCTCAGTACCCTAAAATGACAACCTCGACAATATCTCATGCTTATATAGCTTTTAAGATTTGCAAAGCTCTTGATGCCTTCAAATTCTCACAATGACCCTATGAGGTGGGCGCCATGATTAGCCTCATTTTATAAGTCAGAAAATTGAAGCAAATAGAGACTAAGTGGTTTGCTCAGTCCCAGCTAATGGGTGTCAAGGGCAGAATGTGAACTGGGGTCTTCCTGACTCCAAATCCACCTCTGTGACACCCAGCTGGCTTAATTCTCACAATAACCCAATGAGGGAGAGGTTGCTATTACCCCCATTTTATACATGTGGAAACAGTCTCAGAGAGGTTAAATGTCTTGCCATTTAAAGTGTCGTAAGGCTAGCAAGCACCCAAGATGAGATTAAAACCCAAGTCATCCTGACTCAAAGTCTAAATTCTTCCTGCCCTTCAGTTCAAGCCCCATATCCTTTAGAAATCTTATCCAGACTATTTCAGCCAACTCAAATCTCCCTCTTCCCTGAACTCCAAAGAACCCTTCCTGACTATACCTCTCAAACAGATGGGAGATAAACCCTGTTACTAAAAGTCCTGGGAGATTCTTTAACCTCTCTTTATAATGTATCCCAAATTCTCATCCTTTCAGGGTTCGAGTCAGGTGCCCCCGCCTACATCAGACCTTTTATTGATCCCACCAGGCGTTAACACTTGTATTTGCTTTGTGTTTGTGTGTATATAAACTTAAATGTAGAAGGAAACAGAGAATAATATGGAAATATATAAGCATATACACATAAATGCATACACATATGCATAATTATGAGTACATCATGTTACAAATTAATGCTATATATTAAATTATATTATAGTATTGTATATGATATAGCATGTTATATTATCTGTAAGTGATATATTATGTTTTATATATATAAGATATACTATAATATAATATGCATAATATACCATCTATAACGTATTTTTAATAAACTTAAAATTATACAAAGACTTTTGGAATCTTCTATACATATACATGCATATATATGGTATATATAAGTATATTATGTAAGGTGAGTATATATTTCTATAAGGTATGTATTTATATAAGGTAAGTTATGATACTTGCCTTATATAATGTGTATGTATGTGTGTATATGTATACACACACACATATATATATAACGTGTTTGTATATGTATATACTTACCTGTGAACATATGATATCCCCCCCACCCCCTCATAGAATGTAAGTTTATTGAGGGCAGGAACTATTTGCAGTTTTGTCTTCATATCCCCCATCTCCTAGCATGATAACTGATACTAAATCAATGCTACATGAAGGAAAGTGAATTGAGAAATAGGGACAATTTGTAGAAATGATTTTGAAAATGACATGCCATGGTCCTGGATGTACATTTATGTGCTTTCTAGAGAACTGTTCAAATTTCAAGCGAAGCCATAACATATACCTTTGTAAAGTTTAAGATTTGTGCTAAGAATGTGTACTCATTGACTTAAGGTTGTGAGCCTTACTAGTAACATGTATGACTTAACTTATCATAACATAAATACCAATATATAGAGAAAGCATGGCTTTGGGGGCATTTAAAATGTACCATTATAAAAAGGAACATTAAAATCTCTTACCGTACTTTCTCTCTCGTAATGTGTGGCACCATAGGAGGCTTCCTACCTGGCCTATCATTCTCAGTACTAGTACCAAGGCACTCTCTATGCACCAGAAAGATTGTCTAAAATCTTGAAGCCATGAACCATCAAAAGGCACTTGAAACGCCACCCCCTCCAAAAAGTCTTCCTTGCTTGAAACCTGCCTACCTATGGCAAAAATGTAAAACAATCTTTCCCATCCATTTCCCCTTCTTTTCCCTACCCAAAAGGCTTTATCTCCGACATAGGGAAAATCCTAACTATTTTACCATGTCCTCATAATAATAGTTTTGATGTTTAGTCATTTCAGTCATGTTTAACTCTTTGTCATTTGGGGTTTTCTTGGCCAAGACACTGGAGTGGTTTACCATTTTCTTCTTCAGCTCATTTTACAGATGAGGAAACTGAGTCAAACAAGGCTAAGTGACTTGCCCAGGGTTACACAGCTAGTAAGCATCTAAGGCCAGAACTCAGGTCCTCCTGAATCTAGGCCCAGTGCTCTTTCTACATAGCCTCCTAGCTGCCATAATAATAATAGCTAACATTTATACAGCCTTAAAGTTTTCAATGCACTTTGTAACTATTATCTTATTTTATCTCCACAGCTACCCTGAGAGGTAGATGTTATCATTATCCCCATTTTACAGATGAGGAAACTAAGATTAAGTGACTTTCCCAGGGTCACAAAGCTAGTAAGTGTCAGAGGCCAGATTTGAACTCAACTCTTTCTGATTTTGCACATGAAACTCTCTATCCATTGCACTACCTAGCTTCTTGTGTCCTCTTCATCTTCATCCCAAAAGTTCATCCACAATAGAAAAATAGTCTTAGGCTCTGAGCTCCCAAAGGGCAGGTATTTCCCATCACTGAAGTCATAGAAAGGAGTGTTTAATGAAGGCTTCTGGAAAATGGATCTGATGATGATGCAGAATGAGCTAAGACTTCAGTTAAACTTTATACAAGTCCCTGTTGGGCCAGAGGTAACGAGTCCCCACTGGGCCAGAGGCATCTGTCTGTAGGGTTGCCCACATAAGCAGACTTGGCTTCACTCTCAGTTTTCTCCTTCAGCTCTCTTTTAGCCAAACTACATTAAGAGGAATTAAATTCTCCTAAAAATAATTAATTAAAAAAACCCAAAATGTAAATGTTGTCAAATCGCCCTTTTCAAAATTTTAAACTAAAGAATCATCAGCATTATGTTCAGCAATAAATGAGTAAAGGGAAAAATAAGAAATAAAAAAAAAGAGGAATTAGATTCTCTAGGATAGATTTAAGGGGCTCGTTTGAATTAGTAAGCATTTCAAAGCTGGGAGGGACCTCAGGGGTCAACTAGTTCACCTCATGCCAAATAGAATCCCTACTACAACCCAAACGCTCATCCAGCCTTTGCTTGAAGATAGCCAATGAAGAAAACCTCTTCTTGAGGCAGCCTGCTCCATTTCTGATAGCTCTGTTGTCAATCAATAAACTAACAAGCATTTATCAAGTGTATACTATGTACCAAGTACTGTGCTAAGTGCTAAATAGACAAAAAAAGCCAAATGGTCCCTGCCCTCTGGGAGCTTATACTCTAATGGGGGAGACAACATGTGTATAGATGAGTATACGTAGAAAAAAAATACAAAATCAGTATAAGATTAGAAAGTGTTTCCTTGTATCAAGACTAAATATTTTTTCTTTGCAATTTCTAAGCATTGTTTCTCATCCTGCCTTCTCTGAGATCTACGTGAACAGAAAATGTATCTCTTCGACATATCGGTCTTGCAATTAAGGAAGGCAGCTATCAGGTCCCTTTGAGTCTTTATTTCTCCAGGTAAAAGGGCCCATTGACTAGGAACATCTTAGAAAATTGGAAAATCTTTTAAGATTTTTCTTCAAGACCAAAAGGAATGAATTGTAAAAGGTAGAAATGAAGATGCTTTCAAAGGTAGAGAGAGAGGGTGCCTGGGTGGTGCAGTGAATAGAGTACTGGCCCTGGAGTCAGGAGGACCTGAGTTCAAATCCAGCCTCACACACTTAACATAAAACTAGCCATGTAACCTTGGGCAAGCCACTTAACCCCAACTGCCCTCCAAAAAAAGGCAAAAAAAAAAAAAAAGATAGAAAGGGAAGGACTTGGGGTAGGAATCCTGCCCAGTGCCACTCACATCATTCCATGATCTAGTAACGCTAGCCCAGATGCTGAGCACTATGGGAAATTCAGAGTCTAAAAACATGGAGGGCACAGACAAATGCATGGAACTTTTTTTTTTCCCAGTGCCTTGTCTCATAGCCACAGAAATGTTTTGGAGCTCCTAGCTACTAACCTGCCGTGAACTGGTTTCCCTCCATGTCTTTTCTTCCAAGGAAGAAAGGCTTGATCCCTTCCCTATCCCAATTGCCTTCTCCCTTTCCTGGGGTTTAATTAATACCATGTAAGAATTTAATGAAATCCAGATGGAAAAGCTTGGCTGTTTAAAGCTGGAGCTATGCCTTTTCAGAATGCAGAGATTTGGGTATATACTTTTTGAAGGACAGAGAAAGAAAACAGAAGATGGAAAGAGAGCAAATAAGGCTGGGAGTTTCAGAAATGAATTTAAACATGGTGGGACAACTTCCTTTGGAGCTGACCAAGCTAGTTCCAGGGAGTTTTGTTTTCATCGGAGAGGGAAGGTCAGGGTATCTCCTCCCAACACACACACACACACACACACACACACACACACACACACACACACACACCCCTGAACATAAACTGTGGGTAGAAAGAACAAATCATAGAGTCACAGCCTCTCTGTGTTTGAATTAAGCTTTGAAGTCATCTAGTTCCACCTTCTACCCAGGGTTATGAATCTCATATAGTGACAGCCCTTACTCAAATACATACAGAGGCAGGGAACTCATTACCTTCTATGGTAGCCTCTGTCCCATTGTTGGATAACACTAGTTATTAAAAAGCTCTCCTGGATTCCAAACTTTTCCAATCTCAGTTACCCTTTTCTGAACTCTGTTCCTCTCTCTAAGCCATCTGCCACCTAGCTGCCAAAATAATTATCCTCATTGGCTCCAATCAAATTCAAAGCCTTCACAATCTGGCTGCCGCCTACCTTTCCAGACATTTCCCATTACTTCTCCTTACTCTCACTGTCTTGGACCCCTTTCTCTCTTTACCCCCTCTCTTGGTGATCTCATCAGCTTTGGGGAATGTGGTGGTAGTTTTTCTGCAGAAAATTCCCAAATCTACTATCCAGCCAAGTCTCACCTCTTTCTTGAAACCTAGGTTCACATCTCCAATTTCCTGCTAGACATCTCTATCTGCATGACCCATAGACATCTCAAACTTCACAATTGCCAAAACAGAATTCACCATCTTTCCCCCTACACCCATCTCTTTTTCTACTTTTTCTATTTCTATTAAGACTTCAAGGGGGGAAAAAAGGTCTTGAAGGTATAGATTTGGAAAGACAGAACCACATGAACAAAAGTATAAAAGTGATTGAGGAACAGTGAGGAGCCAGAATGGAGCAGAATTTGGGTATGAGAGTAGCAGGAAATAAGGTTGGTTAGGCAGCTGTGGGATAATGGAGAGCATGCTGCAAGGAGACTTGGTATTGATGCGCTGTGTGACTTTGGGCAACTTATTTAACCTCTCTGAGCCTTTATCATATACTACCTAATGAGAACTAAATAATCTATACAAAACACTTTTAAAACTTAATGTTTTTGTCTAGAACTGTGATTTCATTAACATGAAATTTCTGGCATAGAAATTCCATCTTCAGAAGTAGATCTATGACCCTTCTGTATCATAGAGTGTTGCCTGGGGCATTGAGAGATTAAGTGATTTCCCAGGGCCACACAGCTCTTAGGTATTAGGAGTGTGGACCTGAATCTGGGTCTTTCCAACCCCAAAGCGACCTTCTATCCACTATATGTTCTTGTTCTAGAACTTCAGGACAACTTTCCACAATAATGTCTTATAATATTGTATCCAGATTATTTTTTCTTATCATAACTTTCAGGTAGCCCAACAGTTCTTATATTGGCTCTCTTTGATCTGTTCTCCAGATAAATTGTTTTTCTAATGAGATATGTCAGATTCTCTTCCAGTTTTTCTAGTTTTATTATGTCTCGGTGACATAAAACCATTCAATTCTACTTGTCCAATTCTAGTTTTCCAGAAGTTATTGTCTTTTATAGATTTTGTTTCTCTTTTTCTAATTGGTTAGCTTTCTTTTCGTAATTTTCTTGGACTACTTTTTTCTAATTTTTCTTTATTCTTTCTTATTTGATTTTTTAATTCCTTTTTATCATCTTTAAGAATTTGCATCTCTTTTTCCAATTATTAACTATTTTTTCACAATTTTCTTGAATTGCTTTTATTTTTTCTAATTTTCCCTCACCTTCTCCTACTTGATTTTTTAAGTTCCTTTTTAAGTTTTTCCAAGATTTCTTTTTGGGCTTGTGATGATTTGATATTACTCTTTAGTGCAGGAGTGGCTTTTTCCTTTTAACTTCAGAATCTTCCTCTGAAAATGGGAAGGAAAAAAAGGAAAAAAAATACATTTACATGATAATTTGGGTCTATATTTGAAAGGAGTAGCAAGTTGTGCATAGTAGATTTTCAGTTTCATTTACAATTATCTTTTATACCATGTTATAGAAATGGTTGTTTTGTTCCATAAATTAAAAATAAAATAAAAAATTTTTAAATGCACTATACCAATTGAAGTCATATATTACAGTGGTCTTATTTCAAGGTGGGAACATGTTATGGACTGCTTCAAATACCAGTCTATGCAAGAGTCATAGCTGAATCAAAATTTCCTGAAGTTCTCTTTGGAGTGGAGAGAGACTTGGAGTGAGACTCCAGGGACTCTATTTCCCTCAGAAGCTCCCCCTCTAACTCAACTTTCTAGCCCTTCCCCAAATTGCCAGAAGACGAAGTTGACTCTCTAAGAAGTCTCTTTTCCTCCCCCTAGTGTCCAAGATCAGGGACTGCACATTTTGAAAGAAAGAAGTCTGTGGGCTCCTCTCAGCAAATGTAAAGTTATAAGACAACTCAAAAACACTCATGATGGAAAGAGATATCCATATCCAGAGAAAGAGCTGCGGAGTCTGAATGCAGATTGAAACAAACTACTTGCTGTGTTTCTTTCTTTTGTTTTGTTTTGTTTCCTCTTTCCCACTGATCATTCCATCAATTATAATCCTTCTTTACAACCTGACTAATGATTAATGTGAAGATATTTGTACATCCTACATTTGAGTGCATGCCACCATGATGGGGGGAGGGGAGGAGAGGGAGGAGGAGAAAATTTGAAACTCAAGGGACTGTGGAACAGAATGTTGTAAACTAAAAGTAAATAAACAAACCAATTTAAAAAAAAAAGAATAAGAAGTCTGTGAGTAGGTAGTGTGGAGAGCATGAGCTCTGTCAAAGGCATGTGGAATTTACAGTAAGAAAACATTCCCATCTTCTCTAGGAAGACTTCCACGGCCACTCTAGACTATGGCCACTCTCCCCATCTTCTAATAATAATAATATTAGGTATGATATAGTATAATCATATAAATTATGTATTTTATACTATGTAATAGGTTGTATATAAATATTATTATGAGTATATAATTATATTATATAATTAATACAATAATAACAAATAACATATAAGATGCATATACATACATAGCATACACACACACAGATGTTGTTGTTCACCCTTTGTTCTAGAAGGAGACAAAGGACATCATGAGGGTGATGTCTTGACTTGCAAATAAATTGAAGTGAAGCAGAACTATGTAAAGTTTGCCTCCATCCTTACCTAGCCTTTTGTCATTGAATGGGTGTTGCTTCAAACAAACTGAGATGTGGGAAAAACCTTAGCCTAAAAAAGGCCTTGGTCACCTCCTGCATCCAAGGCTATCACCAGTTGTCCTGACCTATGTCTTGCCACTAGAACCCAATAACTCTAGAGGAAAGAGTGTTACTAATTCACACACACACACACACACACACACACACACACACAGCAGCAGCAGCAATATATATATATATATATATATATATATATATATATATATATATATATATATATATATATATATATATATAACATCTAGCAGCTATATATAAGGGCTGGTGCTCTATCCACTGTGATACCTAGTTGTGCTTGAGAGGAAGTCGGTAGAACCAGAATTATTAACTCCATTTTACAGATGTAGAAACTGAGGCTCAGGGATGTTGTGTGTCTTGCCCTCAGTCACTGTCAGAGCAGAGAAACAGATCTTCCAAGTCCAAGACCAGCCTAGCTCTGTTTAAACTATAAATGTTATCAAGTGCTAGGTCAGGAAGACCAAGATTGGGTTCAAATATCATCTTAGACATTTATAAAATGTGTGACCTTAGGCAAATCACCTAACTTCCAAATAATTATTGGAAAAAAAAGAAACAACAACTTTGGAAGGGGCTGGAGAAAACAAGTTTCTTTGGGTTTCTGGCCGGAAGGAGCATGTCCCTGAGGTTCCCCAGTTTCCTCATCTACAAAATGGGGAATAATAGCACCTCCCTCAAGGTATCATTATGAGCTTAAGTGAGATAATGTATATAATGTATTTTACAAACTTTATACAAATGAGTTATTACTGTATTTATTCTATATTATCTAGCATTTTATGTGCATGTGTCTTGTATCTCCTACCTAACTCAAGTTCCTTGAAAGCAGAAATGAGATATTTATAAAGCACTTAGCACAGTGAGTACCAAGCACATAGTAGGAGCTTAATAAATGCTTATTTTCCCTCTCCCTGGAGAGGGCCACACATTTAAACATTCTTGACACAAGAAAAGGCCATTGTATTACAGCTGCCACTGGAGGCAGGAGAAGGGAAGAAATGTCCTTTACAATTTGTTTCTATTTTCTGGCTGGCAAAAGTACTTCATCCTCAAAGGCAGGGGCCAGAGACAGAGTAGAGCTTGCAAGTCCCACAAGCAAGCTGGCATGTTTAAGATTGGTAAAACTCTTTCTGTGTACCCTCTCATTTGATGCACACAGCAACACTGTGAGATAGGTGCTTTTATTGTCATTTTACAAAAAAGGAAACTGTGACTAAGAGAGGATAATCGGTTCTGCCCAGAGTCACACAGGCAGAACTTGAACTAAAAACTCCTGTTTCTGAGTCCAGTACACCTAACTGAAATGCGCTCATGGGCAGGAGCCCAGGTATTGAGCCCAGGTATTTCTCTCCCCATTTTACTCCTTTAGAGTGAAAAAAAAAACCCACCTCAGACATCATAGGCCCTGGAAGGGAAAGCTCATTCAGCCTTACAGAGCTGTGAAGTAGTCTGGGCTTGAGGGTGACCCTTTCAGCTCATACACCATTCCATAAATCTTCCTTATTAGAGGTATTAACTTTAAGATGACAATAGTCTTTGCAGCCGGGATCTCATGACAACCCTGTGAGGTAGGTATTATAAACATTCTTTTTCAGCCAAGCCTGGATATCTGCTAGCTAACTGTGTTCTAAAGTGAACACTCTCTAGGGATGTACTGAACTGGTCAAGAGGAGGAACCTGAAGCAGAGGTTAAGTGACTTGTCCAAGGTCATGTACCTAGAAAATGTCCGAGGCCACATTTGAACTCAGCTCTCTCTCTCTCTATCCACTGCACTGAGGTCTTTCCCAATTCTGAGGTTCCATGATTCAGTAATCTCCATTTTGTGGTTGGAAAACTAAGGATTGATTTGCTGAAGGTCAGACAGTTAGCAGCCAGAACTCAAAACTCCAGGACTTCAGTGGAAAAATAGAGGAAGGAAAGCCAGCCTGAGACCCGAGGAAGGGTATTTTCCACTGCCCCCCCTTTCACCCCTTATTCTGATGGAGGCAGACATTTCTGCAATTCAGGAATGTAGCTTCAGGCTTATTCTCAACCAACCAGCTGCTTCTCTCCTAAATCCAAAAGCTTGAGGCAAGTGTGCCTGGGTCTTCCATCCCTCCCCTCCCTCACCCAGCCAGCCAGGAGCAGCTGCTGTGGGCCTCAGCCCTGGGGACCTGTTCCCCTTAGCTAGGACAGAGGGAGGAGGGAGGCCCTATCTCTCCTTTCTGGCCTGTTAGCCTCTTGGCTAGGCAGGAATCCAAATTGCAGATGTCCAAACAACTTTTAGTGATGACTAAACCCCTAAAACGCAGGCATGATGAGAGGTTGTGCTGGGGATCGGAAATGGCCCCTAAAGTCTCTTTGGATGGAGATCTGGAGTCCCTCCATGCTCTCGATGACTCCTTATGTCTGCTTGAATTTCCAAGTGTCCCAGGGCAGGGAACAGCTGCATGCCTCCCCTTGCTCCCCACCACACATGTACTCTCTTTCTTCTCCCCTCCCCCCCTTATTATTTTTTTCTTCCATGAGTCAAATAAACACAAGGGCCAGGACCAATGCCAAAGGGGGCATGGGTCTGGAAGAAGACAAGCAGTATCTAGGGCCAACACTTCCCCTCTAGAGCTCAGCCAAGCACTCTCTGAAGCCTCAGGGAACCTCAGGGACATGCTGCTTCTGGCCAGAAACCCAAAGAAACTTGCTTTCTCCAGCCCCTTCCAAAGTTGTTGTTTCTTTTTTTTTCAATAATTATTTGTGCATGTACCATATGTCCCTATTCTAAACTGTAAGTCCAGACACCACTTGTTTTTAGCAAAACTTTGTCCATTGTACAAAGCACCCATTAGGTAAACTTTTGTTGGGTTAAATTAAATTTATCAATCAAGGTATTTCAGAAGAACAGAGAAGTATTGGAAATAGGAAAAAAAAGTAGATTTTCCTTGAGATAAGTGGCACCAGGCTTGGGTACATCCAATGGGGCCATGTAACAGCAAAATAGAGAACTTTTAGAATTTCTATCTTTCTTTTCCTTTGCCATGGAAGATTTTTTCAAAACTTGCCTTGAGAATGACTAAACAAGTATGGTATATGATTATGATGGAATATTATTGGGATATAAGAAACAACAAGCTGGATGCTCTCAGAAAAGCCTGAAAAGATATACATGAACTAATGCAAAGCGAAGTGAGCAGAACCAGAACATTGCACACAGTAACAGCAATTATTGTACAATGATCAACTGTGAATGACTTAGCTCTTCTCAGCAATGCAATGATCCAAGACAACTCTGAAGGACTTGTGATGAAAAATGCAATCCAACTCCAAAGAAAGAACTGATGGAGTCTCAGTGCGGATCAAAGCATACTTTTTTACTTTATTTTTCTTGGGGTTTTTTGTTTGTGCTTGCAACATGGCTAATATAGAAATGTTTTGCATGACTTCATATGTATAATCAAGATCAAATTGTTTGCCTGCTCAAGGAAGGAAGAGAAAGAATTTGGAACTCAGATTTTTTTTTAATGTTTCAAAAAAGAGTTTTTTACATGTAATTGAGAAAAAGAAAATTTTACCGTGACCATTTCCCAGTCCTCCTTCTGAAAGTTATCTCTGCCATTGACATATTCTCTCTTTCTCCTCCTCCTCCACACACACACACACACACACACACACACACACACACAGAAAATGTGAGTGTGTGTGTGTGAGCATATATATATATATATACTAGAAGGGACCTCAGAAATTATCTAATCCAAGCTCTGAATTCTGCAGATGTGGAAACTGAGTCCCAGGCATGGTCACAAAGCTAGAGAGAGCATATGTTCTAGAACTATTTGTGCACATTTTGTTAGAGGGGTAATGATTAGATGGGCTAATTTAGGAAAACATGTACAGAAAGATTATTTTCATTGTTGTAAACTGGGAAGTGGTGGGGGTGGGGGAAGGAAGGGGAGGAAACAGTCCAAGATTACCCTCTTCTCCACCCATTTCCAACACCTCCAGTTGTGGAACTAGTCTGGTCTATCGTCTTGACCTTACATCTATTTGAAAGTTGTATGGGGAAAAAGTAGAGAAATTTGGGGTTTGATTTTTGTTCCTGGGGGACCAGAGAAAATTCCAGTTACCCAGTCTGAGAGCTAGAAGAGACCATGTAGTATAGTGGATAGGGTACAGGTCTTGGATGTCAGGAAGATCTGAATCCTGGGCAAGTCATCTAACTTCTCTGTGCCTCAGTTTTCCCAACTGAAAAATGAGGAGAGGCTGGACTCCTTGACCTCTAAAGTCTTTTAAAGATTTTAAACTGGGGGCAACTAGGTAGCACAGTGAATAGAGCACCAGCCTTGGAGTCAGGAAGACCTGAGTTCAAATGTGGCCTCAGACACAAAACAAAAACTGGCTTGTGACCTTGACCAAGTCATTTAACCCCAATTGCCCTATCTTCCTCCCTCCAAAAAAAAAAAAGTTTAAATCTATGATCTTATAAATCTATGGATCTGAATAGAGACAAGCCTTGAAAGGGTGAAGAATCCAAACAAGACAGGGGGAAGTAATTAATATAAGGTCTAATTCTCAATATATTTATTTGTATTTAAACTCAGAATAAACTGATAAACCACTGTCACCCTGCATGTTGAATTCAGAGGGGAAGGGACCTGAGAGATGGAACTCTTGTAAGATTTCTTAGGCCAGTGGTGTCACACTCAAATACAAGAGGGATAGGGGCACTAATTCATACATACGGATCCAAGAGGGTCCCATATTGATTTGGTTTTAAAATGTAATGTTATCGGGGTGGCTAGGGGGCGCAGTGAGTAAGAGCGCCAGCCTCGGAGTTGGGATGCCCAGAGATCGAATCCGGCCTCAGAAAATGAACACCAACATACAAATAATGACTGGCCGTGCAACCTTGAGCAAGTTACTTAACCCCAATTGCTTAAAATAAAAAAAAAAATGTAATGTTATCTATTTTTTCTTGTATTTTTTTTTTGTCAAATATTTTCTTCCTTTTTGGAGGTGGGGGAGGCAAGGCAATTGGAGTTAACTGACTTGCCCAAAGTCACACAACTACTAAGTGTGTCAAGTGTCTAGATTTGAATTCATGTTCTCCTGATTCCAGGGCTGGTGCTCTATTCACTGCGCCACCTAGCTGCCCCTACATATTTTTAAATTACATTTTAATCTGCTTCAGGCCACACTAAGAAGTTGCCAGCAGCTGGTAGGCAGAATGTTTGATAACTCTGCCATTAATGTATTATGTCTAGGATCATGGACCTACTGGGGTTTTTTGGAGACTGCTAAAGAGTTGCTAAATTTTCAGTGAGAGTATTTACATCTCAGAAATGGGCAAATTAAACACATCAGGACAGAATTTATTGTTTTGTTGACTGTCTAGACTAAGAAAGAGATGGAGGAAATGTTAATGCAGAATAAACTTTAAAAGGTATCTTGGGTACATTTTTTTTTTCACAGAGCCACTTGTTAAAACAATTACCAATATATCATCTGTACCTAACCCAGAGGTTCTTGACTTAACTTTGTCCATGTCATGGACCCCTCTGGCAGCCGGGGGAAGCCTAGGGATTCCTTCTCAAGGCAATGTTTTTAAATGATTGAAGGAAATGATAAATTTCAGGTAGAAGCTAGGGAAAATAAAGATGTATTTGTTTTCTCATCAAGTTCACAGACCTCAGTTTAGGAACCCTTGAGCTAACATGATCCCTTAATTTTACATGAGGAAACTGAGGCAGAATTCAAGTCCAGGTCATCAGACTGCAAATCCTAGATGGTTCCACTCACTATATAATGTTTCACACTATTCCCCTATCTTTTTAAATTTAATATTTTTATCCCATCCTGTAGTAAACTTTAAATGAAACCCTAAGAGGAGTTATATATACACTGGTTTCAGAGATTGGGGAATGCAGAGGAAAGAGGCCTCCTCCTTCTCTCTGGGCCAGCTGGGATCAGGGAATCCAGGAAATGAGGGGGTTGGTTGAGATGATCTCAATAAATAGGAATAAAAATACTTGGCCAACAGGCCTCACAGTGTTGTTAGCTTTCCACACTCTAAATCCTATGAGCCTATGGAATAAAGGGAGGGGGTGGCAGCTAGAAACCTGAAGAGGCCTCATCAAGAATGAGAATTGAGTTTGGCGGTGGAAAAGAATGGATTTATTAAGATACTTAGAGAACCAAAGTTTCAAAGTCTAGCCACTGTGGCAGACCGAGGTGGAGAGAAAGGGGGGTGAGAGCAGCAGCTAGGATTCTTCCCAGCATTTTCAAATCACATCATATGGGCAAAAGATCTACTCCAGGGGTGGGGAACCTGCATTGTGGCCTTAAAGGAAAATTTGGATTCAGTCAAAAGGCCACACTTAAGGACCTATAGGCCACAGGTTCCCACTCCTTATATACTGCATCTAAACACTAAGTTGTAGCATCGTATGGGAACTGTGGTTTCTGTACTAGGATCACAAGGAACCAGGGGCATGCTGGTAAATATTAATAACTAGCTCTCCAGAAACACAGAAAGAAAGAAAGAAAATGCACACTGGGCACACTTTTATATTTAATGTAGATTATTAACACTCTCTCCATGACTTTTCTTTTTTCATATTTGCTTATTTTTAATTGATGGAATAAAACAAGCATTTCTATAATATAGTATAATAGAAAAAAAAGATGATTTTAAGCATAGACAATCAACAAAACTATAAGTCGAGCCCTGATTAGGAGCTTTGTAAATTTCCAAGGTGTAAATCCTCACTCCAAAAATTTAACAATCAGCTCCAGAGCTAATTCCTGCTGACTCCAGTAAATCTCTGCAAGAATGTAGTACTGTTATTTTCTCTTCCATCATTTCTGCCAGGAGAGCCATTTAGCCCTGAAACTCCTCACCTAGAATAGCGCAGGATTGGGAACCCGATAAAATGGAAAAATGGAGTCAAGGAATCCAAATGTCTAAAGTAAGAAGTTGGTTGCTTCCCAGAGACCCAATTAAAATTTCAAAATCCACCTGCTGTCAAAGAACCTTAGTAAAAATGTCCTCTTCCTCCAGAAAGTAGTGGATATGGATAGGAAGAACCAGGCTGATCTCCTGTTTCACTTACTACTTGCATAACTCTTGACAAGTCATTAAACTTGTCTCTGTTTCCTCTTCTGTTCCTTTGCTAGCATTTATATAGTCTGTTAAGGTTTGTGGCATACTTTACAAATATTATCTTGTTTTATCCTCACAACAACCTTGGGAGGTAGATACAATTTTACTGAAGAGGCAGAGGTTAAGTGACCTGCCCAGAGTCACACCACTAGGAAGTATCTGATTCTAGATTTGAACTCAGGTCTTCCTGAGTCCAGGTCCAGTGCTCTATCGAGCTGCCTAGATAATTTTTACTGACCTCCTCTTTCTCTCTCTCTTTTTTTCTCCTCTCTTTCCTGTCCTTTATTTATTTTTTCCCTTCATTCTATCCCCTTTCCATTCCTCTTTAGGGGCACTGGAGGTAGGACAATACACAAATTTCTCTCATTGGTCACTCAACAAACAGCAAGGAACCTTTGAGCCACTTCCTTGATGCTGACCACTTGGTAGAGCTTTGAGATGGAATCAGAACCGAGAGAAGAATGGAAGATGGCAGAGTCAAGAATGTAGTAGGTTCCCAGTCAATTAGGAAGTAGCTGAACAAATTGTGGTATGTTAATGATTGCACCATAAAAAAGTAATAAATATGAAAAATTCAGAGAAACTTAGGGAGACTGGTATGAACTGGTGCAGAATAAAGTAGGACCAGGAAAAAAGCACTTTGAGAGACAACTGCAATAATGCAAAGGAAAACATGGAAAGACATCCAATGTAGTGAATGATCAAGACTTTGTAAGACTAGAGGTGACATACGTCCCTTTCTCAGGTTGGGGGCCGGGGTCAGCTAGGTGGAACAGCTGATGGAGTGCTAGACCTGTAATCAGGGAGATTCAAATTCTTGAGTTCAAATCCAACCTCAGACCCTCACTAGCTGTGTGACCCTGGGCAAGTCACTTAAACCTGTTTGCCTCCACTTCCTCATCTGGAAAATAAGCTGGAGAATGAAATGGAAAACCACTCACTCCAGTATCTCTGCCAGGAACTCCCTCCCCCCCAAAAGGGGACATAGATCATCAGCTATGACTGAACAATAATGGTAGAGGGGGGTAGGAGACTTAAAAGCACACAATGAAAATTTTATTAATTTGTTTTAATGAGCTCTACTCCTTTGTTACAAAAGAGGATTGGGAAGTGGAAAAGCTAGTTTTTAAAATCCTCAATAAGACTTTAAAAAACAAAGAAAACTGACTTTAGAGGCCACGAGACTAATTTCAAATCCCAGAAGAGGATCTGCCATTTACTGTCTATGGGACTTGGGATAAGTCTTTCTAGGATTCAGTTTCCTGAGATTTAGTTTTAAGGACCTTTCCCAGTCTAAATGGATTCAAGGTATTATTTCACAAAATGGGAACAATTTTCATTCTTTTGCCCCACATGCCCTCTCCAGTCTTCCCTCTAGTGTTTACCCAGCCCTTATCCCTACTTCCCTAACTTATTATCTCCCCCCATTAGAAAGTAAGTTCCTGAAGATGGTGGAGTAGAAATAGTGCATCCAAGCCACTCTTCCCCGAGATTACCTCCAAACTATGTAAAAGGGGACTCTGAACAACTTCTGAAGCCCCAGCACCCACAGAACGACACAGAGAAGCTAACCTCCCGCTGAGGATAGCCCAGCAGCCCTGCAGGAAGGACCAGCGCAGCGGTCTGGGAGCCGGCATTGCAGCACACAGAGTGCAGCAAGCCGAGCACAGGTCTGCCTGAGTCTCGGTTTTAGCCCCAGGGCGGCAGGGCCAGCAGCCAACTGGAGGGACCCCAGAACACCAGCAGCTGTGGCGATTCCAGAATTATGAACATAGACATGCCTAGGACAAAGTGAAAGGTTAGTGCCCTATGGACTTTGGGACCAGTATTTGGGGAACACGTCGGCTTCCTCCCCTGGGGGCTAGAAGCCACTGAGGAGACTCGCCATTTTGTAGTTTTCAGAGGCAGCTCCAGCTCCTGGCCTTCGAACTGTAGGGAGATCCAGCGATCAGTCTTGGGGGGTAATCACTCTTGCTTTAACCTCCCTGGATCTGGATTGTGATCTGGGGTGGAGGTCGTGGGTGGATTTCCAGCTTGCCAGAAATGGAAGTTGACCCCGACACATTTGGGACGAAAATTCCCCTGTCTGGTGGCAGAGCCATAGTGAGGCAACAAGTCCAAAAGTCAAGTAATTAAGTTGCAACATGCCAAGGCAAAGGAAACAAATTAAACAGAAAAATGCAACCCTAGACTCCTATTTGGGGGGCAAAGACAGTTGAAGCATAGAACGGGAGGAGGACTGTGAGGTCAGAAGTCCTGCTCCAAAAGCCCCAGGGGAAAACATGAGCAGGTTGCAGGCCATAGAGGACCTTAAGAAGGACTTTAAAAATAAAATAAGAGAAGTGGAGGAAACATTGGAGAGAGAAATGAGAAGGATGCAGGAAAAGTATGAAATGAGGGTCAACAGCCTGACTGAGGAAAACAACACCTTAAAAAATAGACTAACTCAAATGGCAAAGGAGGCCCAAAAGGGCAATGAGGAGAATGCCTTAAAAAGCTGAATTTGCCGATGGAAAAAGAATCTCAAAAGTTCACTGAGGAGATTCATTCCTTCAGAGTTAGACTGGAGCAAATGGAAGCTAGTGACTTTATGAGAAATCAAGATGCCATTAAACAGATCCAAACAAATGAAAGATTAGGAGGCAATGTGAAATATCTCATGGGAAAAACCACTGACCTGAAAAATAGATCCAGGAGAGATAATTTAAAAATTATTGGACTACCTGAAAGCCATGATCAAACAAAGAACCTAGAAATCACCCTTCAAGAAATTCTCAAGGAAAATTGCCCTGATGTTTTAGATCCAGAGGGCAAAATAGAGGTTGAAAAAATCCACCGATCACCTCCTGAAAAAGATCCCAAAAAGAAAACTCCCAGGAATATTATAGCCAGGTTCCAGAATCCCCAGATCAAGGAGAAAATACTACAAGCAGCCAGGAAGAAACAATTTCAATATTGTGGAAACACAATCAGAATAACCCAGGACCTGGCAGCTTCTACACTGAGGGATCGAAGGGCATGGAATATGATATTCCAGAGGGCAAAAGAACTGGGATTGAACCCAAGGGTCACCTACCCAGCAAGACTGAGTATTTTGTTTCAGGGGAAAAATATGGTCATTCAGTGGAATAGAGGACTTTCAAGCATTCTTGAGGAAAAAAACAGAATTGAATAGAAAATTTGACATCGCAAGAAGCAAGAGATGCTTGAGAAGGTAATCAGGGAAAAGAAATCAAAATGCCCCTTTAATGGTGTAAAGCCCCCCTTTTTCTTAGACCACTTTTCTCAATGGCTTCAGGCTTTTGTCTTCTGGTAAAGCTCAGTAAATAGAGTTGAAGCCCTTAGAAGCTGGGTGACCTTAGACAAGCTGTTAATTGATCTCTCTCGGCCACAGTTACCTAATTTCTAAAAGGAGTACCCCTTCCAGGGGAATTTACTTTTTAACTATGAGGAAGGCTTTAAGATTAAGAAGGGTCTCTAGTCAAGGAAATTTAGGCTTTAGTCAGCAAAAGAGGGAGGCTTGCTTTTGATTGGAGATTGGGAAGAAGGGGAGGGAAGCAGGGTAGAGATGTGAAATTTCCTCTATTCCATCTCCACCCCACCCCCCTTTCACATAGTCAACTTCTCCCACATGCAATGTTGGCCCTGCTCCTGGTGTTTGGATGTGGAGAGGTCTTTATTCAGAATTTTTGTCTCTAAAGCATTTACTGAGCTCACCAAACATTAAGTACCTATTGTGTACATGGCTTTGAAAAGCTCTGGAGATAGAGACAATAAGAAAAATAATTTTATAAAAGTTTTGTACCAAATATACCTCCTTCTAAAAGCTAATTAAATTCAGCTGACAAAATGATAGCAACTAATAATCCTGGGGAAAAGTACCGCATGATGAGGTTTGGGCTCTGGGAGCCCCCTCAAGCTCTCCTTGAGTCCTTGAGGTACTGGCTCTGGGAATCTCCCTTAGACTCTTGATTAAATTGTCTCATTTGATGAAGCATTTGCATGAGGCAATAAGCCTTACTTTGTGGCTGGGCCCAGACCTACTAACTGCTAACTACTAGCTTACTTACTAGCCTAGCCCTCCATTGTTCATCTCCTTTCTACCTTGAGCCTATCAAAATATCAGTACATCCTTGAACTGGCCTAGCCCACCGTTGTCTGTAGCCTCCAGCTACCTCTCACCCTTAATCACTCATTGACCTCATTAACTCCTCCTGAAGACCCTCCCCAAACTCATTCTCTAGATCACTGCTAGATTCCTCCCACAACCTTCTATATATAAGACCACATCTCACAGAGCACCATAGAATGCCATAGAATAGTGAGAGCACCATAGAATGATCCAGCAGAGACTTACTCTGTGTCTAATGCAAGATAACTTTTAATAAATTTTACTTTTCTTTGTCTGAGAAGACTTGAATTGAATTCATTAGTCGGGACCTGGAGTGTTGGTATTTTGGTGTCTCCAGAGCAACCCTATCCCTCTTAGTGGGTACCCTCTTCACCCCATATGTAGACCACGTGATGGTTCATGAACTATAATCCTACAAAGACACTCTAGCCCCCAAATGTCAGGATGTCCCGAGAGCTCTGAGGACACAACCCATCATTACCAGTTGGGGTTGGTTCCAGAGTGTGGAGACTATGACCCTACTCAACCAAAGGCCTCATGAGGACAAAGACTGTTTCTTATTTAAACATTACATCTTCCCTAGCACTCTCCGTGCTCAATAAATGTTTCTTGAATTGACTATCCCTATTTGGGCAGGTTGTCTAAAGCAGTGGAGGCTTTGCTGGGCTCTACCTCACTCCTTGCTGGAGTAGGCCTGGGGACTTAGAAGGTTAGGCAGGAAGTTTCACTCTCCACTGGATTCTGGTCCATTTAGTCAACACAAGAATCTGTCTGGAACCCAGAGGGACCAAAAGGCATATCTTCCCAGCTCTTTCCAGACCTCACCCCCCCACCCCAAGACTGCACCTGATCTTCATTAATCTCCCCCTCCCTTCCCTGACTCCAGACTAAATTAAGTCTATGAATGCTCTGTAATTCAGTCTCCGATAAACCTTCCTTTCCACCCCCCCCACCTGCCTCCACCCACCTCAGCTGTTCCTGGATATCAGTTCTGGTTGCTGGAATTTTGACAGCTCATACCTATGAGCTAAAAGGGCTGCTCCTCTAAGCTCTGCCAATATTACATTTCCTAAGAGAGTTCAATGGGTTTTTTTCCTCCCTCCCTCCCCCTCTCTCCCCACAAAGTGTATGTGTTTAATTCTGTTGTCAAGTTCCCCTTAACGGGGACTTGGCTTTGTTTAGATTCCTGGCATCAGTCACTAAAAAAATGTTTTAATGGGGGAAGGGCAGAGCTAGTTAAATAATTTTATGACTTTTCTTAAATTTCAAGCCGCTAAGAGATTTCATTTTCCTTCCTTGGATGGGAGAAGGCCTCGCTTTGTGGCTCCATCTTCTGGGGGAAATTCCCTTCAGAGAGAAGTGGGAAATAGCCTATTTATTATCTGTAAATATTAAGCAAGCCCATTTGAAATCCAGGCCCCTTGGCCAAGCATTTGGGTCTCATTAAAAAAAAAAAAGAAGAAAGAGAGAAAAGTTGCTGGCAAATCCAGTCTTGCAGACTGGAGTGGATCGCATTTGCAAAATTCATTTGGTGTCTTGGGGGTGGGTTTCAAAGCAGATGTGGAGGTGGGGGTGTAGTTCTGCGTCACCGAAAAGAACCGTGACACATCGGTTGTTAGGAATCTCATCTTGCTCAGACAACACCCAGGGCCACAACCACCCAACATCCTTGGATCCCTAGCCGGCAGCAGGCACTCACACATTCATCCTTTCCTCATTCAAAAACACACCCGTCAAATGGCCTGGATATGCTTACGAAAACAGCTCCATCCCTTCACTCCATGGAATTGTGTAAATTGGGGCACTGAGTCCAGCTTCATTCCTGGCAGTGCTTCCTACCTCGATCCTGGTCAGCTTTCCACGTGAGCAGCATTTCTTCAGCACCAGACAAGTAAGCACGAAGAGGATTTTGAAAGGAGAAGAAAGTCCTACTTGTGGAAATAATCTACTAAGAAAAGTGCATCTATTCTATAAAAGCCCTCATGCATCGAGTATTCCACCTGTCCCCTATGCCTGAAAAATACTCCCTTCTCCCTTCTAATGCACAGAACCCATAGTTTCCATAAAGGCTCAGCTGAGGTGTCACTTTCCACATGAAGTCTCTCCTGATCCCCCATTTGCTAGGGCCTTCCCTCCCACAAGTCCCTTGTACAAATACCTGTAGTCTCCCTTGGCTAGACTGTAAACTCATTGAGGACATGGAATTTTGTCTTTGTAAACCCAACACCTGGTAGAGTGCCTGCTATATAGAAATGCTTATGGATTGATTGACCCATATCTGTATGTGTCTTGCTTAATCAATCAATTAATAAACACACATTTATTAAGCAAGGGCAGCTAGAAGGCTCAATGGACAGAGAACTGAGCCTGGAGTTCAGATTTGACCTCAGACACTTACTAGCCTTGTGACCCTGAGCAAGTCACTTAACCCTGTTTGCCTTGGTTTTCTCATCTATGAAATGAGCCGGAGAAAGAAATGGCAAACCACTCCATTATTTTAGCCAAGAAAATCCCAGATGGGGTCACAAAGAGTCAGATAGGACTGAAAAATGACTTTAAAAACAACATTTATTAAGCACCTTTTACCTACCCAGCACTATGCTAGGCACAGGTCCAAACAAGTTGCTGTTTGGTCATTTCAGACACTTCATGAGCCCATTTGGGGTTTTCTTGGCACTGACAGAATGAAATAATACCTACATTTAAGGATTTTACATTCAAATGAGAGAAAGAACAATTACATATAAAATACATAGTACACATATAAATAAATAAACACAAATATATGTGAAGTTGTTATATAGGGGGTAGATTGGAAGAAAAAACGCTAGCAACTGGAGGGATCAGGACAAGCTTCATACAGAAGAGGGTGCTGGAGATACATTTTAATTTTTTTGTTTTTAAATTAATTTATTTTTACAAACATTTATTATCTCACCCACCCTCCTACTGCTCCAGCCCCAACTGAACAATTAAAAAGTGAAAATAATTTATTTTTACAAACATTTAGTGTCTGACCCTCCTACTGCTCCAGTAAAAAAAAGTGAAAAATAAAACCCTTAGAACAAATACCCATAGTCCAGCAGAACAAATTCCCACATTAGCCATATTCAAAAATGAATGTCTCGTTCTGCATTTTAAGTCCCATCAGCTCTCCACCAAGACAAGGGTGGTTTGTTGTATCCTCAGTTGTCTGGACTTGTGGTTGATCATCTTATTGACTGGAGTTCTCGAGTCCTCCAAAGTTATTTTTTTCTCTATGATGTTGTTGTATCTGTATAAATAGTTCTGTTAACACTCACTTCCACTGCCTTGCCAGTCTATCAAGGTCTTCTCGGTTTCCTCTGAAACTATATATTGTTGTTTCTTATGGCACAATAATATTCCACTAAACTAATATGCCACAATTCCCCAATAAGCAAGTCAAAAAGAGCAATTATTAAGCACCTACTGTGAGTTAGTCACTGTGCTAAGTACTAAGGGCATAAAGAAAGTCAACTCAAGTAGTTCCATCTAATGGAGAAGGTTCTTCTGTAGTTTCCAGTTTGGGGCTACTATGGGAAGAATCATGATAAATATTTTTGTATAGATTACACACAATACATACAGCTTAAGTAATACTTTTACATTTTTCATTTCTTTGATCTCTTTTGGGGCATGGGCCCAGTCGGGGTATAGCCAGGTCAAAGATTATATACAGCTTAGTAATTTGGGAGGCATAGCACCACATGGCTTTCCAGAATGACTGGACCAATTCATAGCTTCCCCAAGATCTGTCCATACCATCCTCCATTCAGCAGACTCCAGTGGCTCCCCATTACCGTCAGGATCAAATAGAAAACCCTCTGCTTGGTATTTAGATCTCTTAATAACATGGCCTTCTCCTACAAACAAATTTGGCATGTGAATGTAGTGCAATATTATTGAATCATAAGAATTAACAGATAACCTGGCCCTCTCCTAATTTTCCAGCCTTTTTTAATCCTACTCCTCCATGTGCTCTGCATTCCAGAGACACTGGTTGTCCTGGCTTTTCCTCCCACAAGAAATATTCTCTTTTCGTAGGAGTTAGACTGGGGATAGTTTAGGTGATTGCTGATTGTGGGATTCTTGGATTCTGAATGAGTAAGGGCATTGGGTTCTGTCTTTAAGCATGAGGGGGCAGCAGTGAGAAGGTGAGAAGGCCAGAAAAGATTTCAGGCCACAAGATGGAGGCACAATGACTGTTTCTGCTAGATTCCTGATCATGAGGATGTCGTGGAGAGCTCTACAAAGAGAAGCACTTGAGAGAGGCCTGGCCAGGAGCTGAACAGGAAAACACAAGGGAGCCACATGGAGAACAACAGACCTGAACAAGCATGAAGCCACCATGACAGGGACAGAAGGAGATGCTAGACACAGGTCCATAAGGACCAAAGTCTTAGAATGAGAAGGGCTCCCAGAGCTCCTCTAGTCCTTATCATACACCTGAGGCACAAAGGTGTTAAGTGATTTACCCAAGCCACCCTTAATGGGCAGCACATGGGGCCTCGAAGGCTCTGCTATAAAATTTGGCCAAATGAATGAATATGAAAGCAGGTGAGGGGATTTCGGTTTCCTCACTTGTTAAAAAAAAGAAAAGAATCCTTACACACTTCATGTGTGTGTTGTGGCTGTAGGAGACTGGCGAAGATATTGGAAATATTATTCTTCTCAGAATAATATTTTTAAATACATAATTGAAGGAAATTTGGGAGTTCAGCTAGAGGTTTGTGGAAATTACCATGGGATTGCTTTCCCCACCCAATTCATGGACCCCTTGAAATCTATCTACCCTGTAGATGTCTTTCTATAATCTATCTTAATCCTAAATCCTGGACTCAACAATCCCACACTCCCTTCAAGCCCAAAATTGTCACAGATGAGAAAAGAAATGTCAAGTTTTGTGGTTTCCTTTTTTTTTTTTTTTGATGCTGCTTGGCATGAATTAGCCAACAGAGGGCAGCATTTAGCTTTCCTTCCCAGAACATCAGGCCTTGGCTAGACAGTGGGCCTCTAAGGACCATTTTAAGTAACTTCTACCCGGCTCTCTCTATAGAACTGGACAGAGAGATCTAGAGAGAAGAGAAGGGTCATAAATTCAGAGTGAGACGAGACCTTACACACCATGTAATCCAGGGGTGGGGAAGCTGCAGCCTCAAGGCCACATGTGGCCCCCTAGGTCCTCAAGTGAGGCCCTTGGACCAAATCCAGACCTCACACAACAAATGGGTTTGTTCTACACACATTGTAGTCACAGAAAACAGTTCAGTGTCAATGTCAGGGGCAATAAGGCCTGAGGAGTGATACAGAAGTTGGGGTATTACCATTCATCATGGACAGTATAGCTTACAAAGTAGTTGGGGGAGATAAGATATCTGATAGGCATCAGTGGGTCAAAATTGGAAAAAAAAATTACTAATGGGGCTGGTGGTTCTTGTCCTGGCCTTGGCAACAAAGTCCTTCTTCTCTCCAGACATGTTTCCTCATCTGTAAAATAAGGAACAAAATGATCCCTTTCAATCTGAGCATTCTGTGAATCAGTGAAATCACAAGAGGCACATGGTAAGGCTTGTGGAGGGAGAGGTGCCTTGGCTTCCCTTGAACAATAGAAATAAAGTGTGTGAACCAGTCCTCTGCCCCACCCATCATATTTTTGGGGTGATATTAAATATTAAGACTGAGCAAGGAACAGTATTCATTCACTACTATTTTTAAGGGAAACCTGGGATTCCAGTGGTAAAGGATTTCCATTTCCAGAGAATTAGGAGGCTTTGTTGAAAGTTCCACAGTCCCCTAAGCCTGAGTGCAGTATGAGGAAGCTTAGATGGAGCAGAAAGAGGATTGAGCCCAGTGTCAGGAGACCTGGGTGTGAATTCCAATTCCTAGTTATTGTATGGCCTTGGGGGTTATCCACACATCTAATAAGTATCTGAGGCCAGGTACTCAGATCTTCTTGACTACAGGTCTGGCATTCTATCCACTGAACCACTAAACAGGAGATAAGACTTGCACCTGATCTCTAAATCATTGTTGTACCTTCAGTGGGGTTTTATTGTGTGATTGGACCCAGGGGTCTTGGTATTACCACCACCACTCTACCCCTCACCCCCAACACACAGACATACAAACTTGAAAAATGTGAACAGTTAGGGCTTAACAAAAGATCATTATCCATCTGTGGTCAACAAAGGGGATAGAATCAAAGCCAAAAGGCAAGTCAAAACCCTTGCCTAATGTTTACATCCAAATGTTCTGGTACAGTCAAGGTCAAATGCCCCTGTACTCCAGCCTTGGCTACTTATGTTACCAGTTAAGGACTGAATTAGAACAAAATTGGGACACAGTCATTCAATGAGCATTTAATGAATGTCTGTTGTGTTCCCTACTATACAGTATAGTATCTAGGAAACAAGATTGCCATTCTGAAGAAACTTATAATCTACATAAGGAAAGTAGGCAATATGGTGTAATTGTTCGTGGGTAGGCAGGGCCAATATGATAAAAATGTCAATTTAACCTAAACAATTTAATTGGGATATCATTGAATATAATTTATATATTCAATGATATCCCAATTAAGTTGCCAAAGATATTTTACTGAGTTAGAAAAAGATAATAACAAAATTAATTTGGAAGGATAAAAAGTCAAGAATATCAAAAGAACTAATGAAAAATATAAAGGAGAACTTTAGCAGCACCAGGTCTTAAACTCTATTATAAGGCAGTAATCATCAAAACTATCTGCTACTGGTACAGATCAGTGGAACAGAGTAGATATACGTACTATAGCAGCAAATAAATGTAGTGAGCTGCAAATTGAAATGGGAGTCAGGTGACTCTGGTTTTGGTCCTGGCTCTGCCCCTGCAGTGTGACCCTGCTTTCCTATCTGTAAAAATGGGAATGATCAGGAGTGACTAGGTGGTACAGTAAATAGAGCACCAGCCCTGGAGTCAGGAGGACCTGAGTTCAAAAATGACCTCAGACAGGTAACACAAAACTAGCCATGTGACCTTGGGCAAGTCACTTAATCCCAATTGCCTTACCTTCCGCCCTCCAAAAAGCAAAAAAATAAAAATAAAAATGGGAATGATCATCTCTGCTCTGCCTATTCCAAAGGGATGTTCTAAGGACCCCATCAGGGGTTAAAAAACTAGAAGGGACCAGAGATCATATTATCCAGCCACCTCATTTTACTTATAAGGAAACTAGCTAAAGAGATTGAATTACTTGCCTGAGGTCACACATATAGTCAGAAAGATATAAATCCTCTGGATCCAAAGAAAACATTCTTTCTAATATAGATAATGTGAAAGTGTTTTGTAAAGTATAAAACTGCACCATCTGTGTGAGATGACTCTATACCATCAGTAAAGGATGATTCTTATGAGAAGATAACTAGCCGTGGCCATAACTAGTAACTCTGAGAAAGAAGGGAGTATCTAAGTGCTTTTAAAGCAGTACAAACAGGATGATTTGAGATGATTAGGAAAGTATCATGGAAGAAGTGGGCTTTGAGTAGGGCCTAGAAGGCACTTTGGAGGTGCCTATGAGACCTGTCCATGGTTAATCTCCTATTTGTTTTATTGGGATTATATGGATCTCCAATTTAGGGAACCTGTTAGGGTTTAGAAAAGCCTAAAATGGATCTCCCAAATAGCCTTAAGTAACCCCAACAGTCCAACTTAATTATTTTCATAAAATTTGAGGAATCCTCTCTGTTTCTCCTAAAGGCCAGACCCCATTCTTCTTTCTTCTTCTCTCCTCCCCTCCCTTCTCCTAGAGAGGCACTGGGTAGGTAGAACAGAAAGAGTCCTAGACCTATAGTAAGCAGAGGTGGGTTAGATCTTAGCTCCAACACTTACTAGCTGTGCAATTGTAGACAATTCATTGAATCTCTGTTTTTTCATTTGTAAAATGGGGACTTTCCTAACCTCAAAGGACGATTTTAAGGAAAGTGCTTGGGGCGGCTAGGTGGCGCAGTGAGTAAGAGCGCCGGCCTCGGAGTTTGGATGACCCGAGATCAAATCCGGCCTCAGAAAATGAGCACCCACGAATAAATAATGACTAGCCGTGTAACCTTGAGCAAGTTACTTAACCCCAATTGCTTAAAAAAAAAAAAGTGCTTTATGAACTTAAGGAAAGTGCTTTGTCAGTCATAAAGTGTTATATAAATGGGAGTTAACATCTTCTTACATGACTACTTATTCCCTTTACTTCTGTTAAGTCTGTTCTCTGGTCCATGAGACCAGCCATTAACAGGAGGCAGAAACCCTGTTCCACCAGCCCATCACTCCCTCACTCCTTCCAGATGCAGGAGAGGATGTCTGCAGGATGGAGAAGTGAATAGTAAAGCAATGCATTGAATCAGGGGTTTGAATCTTACTTCAGAGGCTTACAAGCTTTGTGATCCTGAGTCACTAAATGTTTCTCAGATTCAATTTCTTTTTCTTTCTTTCTTTTTTTTTTTGTTTGTTTGTTTTTGGAGGGCAATTGGGGCTAAGTGACTTGCCCAAGGTCACATGGCTAGTTTTTGTGTTCAGAGTCTAAGGTTGGATTTGAACTCAGGTCCTCCTGACTTCAGGGCCAGTGCTGTCTTCGCTGCTCCACCTAGCTGTCCCAGATTCAATTTCTTTATCTGTAAAATGGGGACTATAATTACAACTATCTCATAAGTCCTGAAGATCAATGAGATCCTATACTACATGCAAGGGGAAGGTGGGGGGGGGTGCATGTACCAAAAAGGCTTTTCTTCCTGAGTTCAAATCTGGCCTCAGACACTAACTGTGTGACTCTGGACAAGTCACTTAACCCTGGTTGCCTCTGTTTCCTCACCTGTAAAATGAGCTGGAGTTCCAAGGAAATGGCAAACCACTTCAGTATCTTTGCCAAGAAAACCCCAAATGGGGTCACAAAGAGTACAGCATGACAAAAAAAGATTGAATAACAACAAATGCAAAGTGCTCTGGAAACTTTAGGAGCTACATGAACCTGAGCTGTTATTATTCCTTGTACTAATTAAGCCTCTTGTTTTCTAACTTATGGATGTTCCCTGGGCTACAGGTAGATGCCATAGGAAGATGGGCAGAATGTGAATGAGTAAGGGAGTGAGGCAGTTGTATTTAGACTAAATAGCTGCCCTCTGCCTTAGGTTTCCCAATGAAACTAGGGCTCCCACCTGCCATATTTTATTTTATTTTATTTTATTTTATTTTATTTTATTTTATTTTATTTTATTTTTTAAAGCAATTGGGGTTAAGTAACTTGCTCAAAGTTACATGGCTTGTCATTATTTATGTGTGGGTGCTAATTTTCTGAGGCCGGTTTCGATCTCGGGTCATCCCAACTCCGAGGCCAACGCTCTTACTCACTGCGCCACCTACCTGCCATATTTTAATTGTTCTGTGAGCCAGGACCAGGTCCTCACCCTGTTTAGGCTTCAAGATGAGCACAGTGTGAATGAGTAAGGGAGTGAGGCAGGTGTATTTAGACCAAATAGCTGCCCACTGACTTAGACCTGGGTTTCCCAATAAGCCCAGGGCCCCCACCTGCCATATTCTAATTGTTCCATGACCTGGAACTAAGTCCTCACCCTGTTTAGGTGAAACTGATGCCAGTTTCAACCTCTGCATAATGAGGATGAGCATCCTCAGGGACTTAGGAAACACAGGGGTTGCCAAGTGCTTGGAAAGCATCCATGTTTATGAATAAGATAATATGATTATCAAATTAGGACAAAGAAACTGGGCCGCCTACAGCAATAGGTGGGGTTGGCACACGGTTTATACCTAAATGAGCCCTCCAAGGTACTCCTGCCCCTCAAAGTATCTTCACATTTGATCTTCACAACAACCTTGATGGGTAGGTATTATTATTATCTCTATTTTATAGTTGTGGAAACTGAGGCAGACAGAAGTTAAATGACTTGCCCAGGGTCACACAACTGGTAAGTATCTGAGGTCACATCTTAATTCAGGTCTTTCTGACTCTAGGCACAGTGTTCTGTCCCACCATTACATAAACCCTAACAAAGTCAAGTTCAGAAATTTTATAATTTAAGACTAAATTATATTTTATAATTTTCTATATATAATTCTATATTTATAAGTTATAACTAATGTATATAAAATACTTAGAACAATACTTTTTGAGCCAGTGAAGAACCAGATATAAAGTTCCAGTTCTATATTTATGAGATTACGGGTGCCCTTCCACAAGGGAAATGATGAGTCAACTGCAGTACATGAATTTAATGGAATATTATTGGGAGGCAAGAAATTATAAGAATGAGTAATTCAAAGAAACACAAACTGCTAAGATTCCCACAGGCTGCTGCAGGATGAAATAAATACAACTATGAAAACATTGACTATAATAATATAAATGAAAAGAACACTAAAAAAAGAAATCAAACTCTTGCTCTTATAATAACCAATCTTTGTCTCAGATCAAGAGAGTGAAACCTATCTCCCAGCCTTTTGGTGGAAAGGAAGGTGGTTGGAGGTGCAGAATGCCTATTATTTTGCTTAACTGTTTTGTTATTTAACAAAACTAGTTTTATTCCTATCTGGGGAGTAATCTGGAACTCTTTGATATAAAAACAAAAAGCATCAATAAATTTTATTTTCAAGAAATAATAATAACAACAGCTAGCATTTATTTGATGCTTTAAGGTTTATAAATTAAGGCCTTTCCCAGGTCTCAGTTTGTCTGAGGCAAGGGCTAGGTTAGAATTGAAACAAAAATGGTCTAGTTTACCATGACAAAAGTATCTGTCTGGGAGAGGGAGACCCTCAGAGTTTCTGGCTGCAACAGAAAGCAATTGCTATTTACACTCATATACATATTAAAATATCAAGGAGATCAATCAACAAGCATTTCTTAAATACTGTCTTTGTACCAGACCTTGTGCTAAGTGCTGGAGATTCGAAGGAAATGGAAAACACCATTGGCTTTCAGGGAGCTTCTTTCCTAATGGGAGAAACAATGGATACACATACTCCTATGTGAATATCTGACCAAGGCCTACATTGTGGTTGGGTTGGACACAACTCCACTTTCCCCTTCCCTTCATTGATTTGTAAAGCAGACAACTCCACCTTCTCCTCCCCTAATTGTTCTATAAACAAGCACAACCCTTACCCCTCCCCTTCCCCTAATTGATCCAAGGGCAGGAATTTCAGCCTAGGGTTTCATGCCTGAGGGAAATTCAAATGTACACTGACAAATCACTGGAGTTTCAGCTTAAGTAACCTGGCTATGGAACCTCTTTAAAAACTGACACACAGTCTGTGCCAAACCACTGTCTGATTTGGGCATGTACCCCTACAGTCCCGAGGTAATAAATCCATGCAAATTCTAATCTCGGGGATCTTCTGTCTCGCTTCATTTGGGTACAACAGTTGGGACAATAAAGATTGCAGACACTCAACAGAGAGGGAGAACATGGTGAACTGAGATCATCAGGGCAGGATTTAAGTACAAGGTTGGGTTCTATGAAGAAAGATGAATGGTATTCAGAGAGGAAGAAAGATATTTTATTTGAAAAGTATTCCAGGCTGTTGCCATGGCAATGCTGTTCTGCCTGTCACAGTTCCCCAGCCTACTACCTCAACTCCAGCTTGGTGTCTGTTGCCTGGCTTCAAACTCAGTGGCTTTCCCGGGTAGCTGCAGTACAGGCCTGGGCCTGCTCTATTCAGGCCACTTACAGAAGGAGCTGCTGCCTGCATGGTGCTCTGTGACCTCTACTGCCACAACATGGTTGCTATCCTAGGTGAGACCACAGGATGCCAAGCTTTGCAGGCACTCAGGGACTGGATGAGGAGAGACCCTGAGGTACCCAGATCTTCAGTCTCGAATCTAGCTCTCTACCCTGGACTTAAATAAACTCAGGACCCCACTGGAGGTTCCTTTGGTTGGGAGTATGTCCACTTTCTTGATGTTAATAGCATATCCCCAGATACAGGAACACCCACCTGCTCTGTGGATGATGAGGAACTTTCTTACACAATCCAGCATTACCTCGAGGTTCATGACCTTTTGGGAATGCCCACCAACATGCTTGGAGAAGTTGTGGTCAAGTGGTTCGAAGCCATCCAAATAGGCCTGCCCATGTGTGTCTTAGGAACTGCCTTTGGACCTGTTAGACTCAGTGCTAAGTAAGTTCCTTTGTGGCCTCTCATATGGGTGTCCAGGCAGGAAGGGGGGACAGAGGGGCAAGAAATAGGAGCAGAAACCAGAGTCCGTCAGGTTTGCATTCAGACCTTAGCAATCTCTTTACAGTTAGACAAATGTCATATAGGTGAAGTATGGGGTGGGATTGACATATGGATTCTTCCCTGTTCCTTCAGAAAACTGAAGGTGTTGATATCAGAGCTGATTCCCTGGGCAGTTCAGAATGGCCCAAACTCCCCATGTGTCCTCAAACCTCTATTATGAACAATGGTGGGAGCAGCCCATAGGAGCCCTTTGGGAGGAGTTAGGCATCACTCCACCTCCTGCTGTGTGACCAGGCTATATTGTGTCCCCAAAATTGATCCAACAGGTTTGTGCCAACCCTATGCCACTGGGTAATGGGCTGTCCTGCCCAGGACCTTTGCACTCTGTATCCAGGGACACCTAGCCACAGATAAGGGGATGAAGAGAGCTCAAAAAGTGTTATTAAAGGGATATGTATATATCCCCTTGTCTCCCCCAAAAGATATGAAAAGAAAAGGAATCTATTGTTCAGAAGAAATCTCTTCGGTAGGCCGGAAGCAATCCACCATGGCTATGTAAGTAAGTGGAATTGAATGAGCTCAATACAGAGAATTCTGTTGATCTATCAGGAATCCATAGCTCCATGAATTTATTTAATTTACTCTCCAGTCACTCTGCTCTGCCCTGGAAGAATTCCTTCTACTTCATCTTACTTCTCCCACTGTTTCATCCTTTTCTCTCCCCTTCCCTCTGAGTTCAAGAAACTTTCTGAGTGGTTTGGACAAAATACCAGGAAGTCAACTTTTTGGATCCAGAAGTGGTATCAGGAAGGATGTTGGTTCCATAGTCTGAATAAAGTCCTTTTGGACCCAGAAAAAACAAACAAACAAACAAAAGAATTCCAAATGCAGAAATCCTGTTTAAAAAAAAAGCATGGAAGGAGGAATAGTCAGGGCCTGTTTGGGAAATGCTGAGTAGAACCAATGGATAGGATTTGAAGGTTTACTTAGGCCAGCAATGAGATACAGATTTAAATTGATTGTGGAAAGCCTTGAAAACTGGATAAAAGTCTCAGACAAAGTTAAAGTTAAAATAGACAATCAAAAGACAAAAATAAGGATACTACACTATATGTCAGTCATATTAATAAATATTGCATTAGACTATTTAAAATAACTAAACAGTATAAGGTTGGAATATTGCTGTGGTGTAGGACATGTTAAGTCAGTGAACTTGGAAAAATGTGGAAAGACTTGGACTTATCAAGGAAAATGGTATACACCCTCAGAGAAATAGAGGCCAAATAATTACAGTATAGTCTTACATAGATGCATATGAATGTATATGTCTATATATGAGTATGATTATAGATATCTAAGTATCTGTATGTATGTGTAAGTGCATGTATGTGTATATATATGTTTTTGTGTATAGGTCTATATATGTATGCATATACTATATGTACATACACAATGTGTATGTATATATTACATATACACATATGCTTAATTATAGCCTTTTTAGAGTAGGGTAGGAGGAAAGGGGGAAAAGAAAACCAAAATAAAAAGTGTACAGCAGAGAACAAAAGAAAGCTTGCAAGGGAGCAAAGAAAAGCTGAACAGCTCTGAGCACAACGTGCAGTATTTGTTATATAGGCTCTCTAGAAACAGAAGTGTATTGCTGTGTATTTTGAATCTTATGTTCTGCTGTCCATGTGGCAATGCTTTTTCTTTTCTTCTTTTGTATTTAAGTTCAAAATAAATTAAAAATGAAAAAATAGGAAAGTTGGATTGAAGAGTTTGGACAGTTATCACGTACCACAGAAAGAACAGTACAACTGTTCCCTTTTCCTCACACCCAAATTTCAGGCCTTCTGCAGAATTTCCCAAACTACTTTGGTCACACAACACTTTAGGGCATGAAGCATATTGAAAAACTCTATGAATGGTAGTCTAAGGGCTCTGAGGGAATGTAACCAGGGAATACCCTTGGGTTGGGGAAGGAGAACAACAAGGAAAAGTGGGAGCGAAGTAAGGAATTAAGTTGTTTTTTTTGTTTTTGTTTTTTGCTTTTTTGGAGGTCAATTGGGGTTAAGTAACTTGCCCAAGGTCACACAGCTAGGTTTTTGTTTGTGTGTGCCTTAAGTGTCTGAGGTCTGATCTGAACTCAGGTCCTTCTAACTCCAGGGCTGATGCTCTACTCACTGCACCACCTAGCCACCCGAATTAAGTATTTTCATAAATAAAACTGTCCTATGTGATACTTATTTTTGATACATAAACAACCTCATGACTGTCAGTCATGGTGCAGGGAGGTTTGCCTACATATGAAATTTCTTTTTTAGATTAGACCTGTCCACACTGTAACTAACTCACATGAAATGTTTTTGTCTATCAAAAATACTTTTCACACGTGACAGATGGAATCAGAAAGGTAAGCTTGGTCTATAAAATGTTTTCCCATTTATATCATTGAGCAGGAAGAAAACTTTTGAGACCTTCTTCATCTTACAGATAAGGAAATTGAAACCTCAGAAAAGTTAAGTGACTTGTCCGAGGTCATACTACTAAGTGGCAGATTCAGAATTTGAATTCTAGTCTTTTAACTCCAAATCCAGTGCGTTTTCTAGTGTATGAGATATTGTTCTTGTCCAGACATTCCACCTGGACTAATATTATCTGATGAAAGGGGCAATATAATGACAAGTGCCTCCCCTCTCCAGTCCAGCCTTTACTCAGCTATCAAATTGATCTTCCTTAAGCACAGATCTGACCATGCCACCTCTCTAGTCATTGGCAAAAGGATCAGTCATAAAATCTTTTATTAGATTTTTAGAACCCTTCACAACTTGGGCCCTTCCTATGCTTTACTCTCTGGCATGTCCTCCACAATTCAGCTATATCAGCCTCCTTGCTAGTCTTCCCACATGACGATTGATCTCCCAACTCAATGTCTTTTCATTGACTGTACCAATGCCTGGTATTCTCTCCCTCCTCACTGCTTGTTCCTGGCTTCCCATTGACTTGACTTGCTACAAGTCTAGTCTCTGACTAGACTAACCTCCTGTCCCCAAAGGATGGAAGACTAGAAACAGTTCAAACGTCTGATTGGGCCATAAATTCAACCCCTGGCACCAGTGAATTTCTACTAGTCCCTGTGTTAGTCCTACTTTGTCTTGTTCCTGACTGGTGCATCCAAAGATGATTGGACTCTGTTTGCTATGGAATGGTGCATTTTTCTTTGTTTTTTTTTCTTTTTTTAAAGCAATTGGGGTTAAGTAACTTGCTCAAGGTTACACGGCTAGTCATTATTTATGTGTGGGTGCTCATTTTCTGAGGCCGGATTCAATCCCGGGTCATTCCAACTCCGAGGCCAGTGCCCTTACTTACTGTAGAATGGTGCATTTTTCAATGGCACCAGCTCTATTTGTTTAATTCACTTTAAAACTCCATAGACCCCAATCTCACCACTGCCATCCAAAACTAATCTATATTGTTCTGGGAAAGGTTGGCTGCCTGAGACTAACTACCTATGGCAGCTTCACTTCTCAGAATCAGAACCAATAATGAGGATGCATCTTAAGTAGCCATTGTCCTGTAGAGGGACACGTGCACTAATGAGAAATACAGTAGTTAGATGAGCTGAGTTCGAGAATCTGCTGTAAGAGACAGTATCTGGGAACGTGTACCTGGGTACTGGCATTTACTAGTTTCAAAAACAACCACTGTGCTAATTTCAGATTATACACCCACAGAAAAACTAGGCCCTATGGGGATAGAGAGGGAGCAGCTGGCATAGAGAGGAAAGAAAATGTCCTATTCCCTAAAGACAGAGTGGGTGTATCTGCTTTTATTTCTGTTCTCTCAGATTTTGCCTTCCTCGCTCTCTGTGTTTCTCTGTCTTTGTCTCTCTGTCTCTGTCTGGATCTCTGTATGTCTCTGTCTCTCAATCTGTGTCTGGGTCTCTCTCCCCTCCTTCTCACTATGTTCTCCTCTTCCTCTCATTCTCTCTTATCATTCCCATCACATGTCACCTTTACATTGGGATTCATGTGGCCCTGGGCCCTGGACCTTGACTAGATGGTTTTCCTACTTGTCATAATTTGGCATATTTTAACACTTTAATGGAGCTCATCAATATGGTTGGTATTTCTTCAATGGCACCCATCCATCCATTTTCGCTGTAGATGAATCTTGTGCAAACCCACCACAGGGGATTCTCCCAGTGTATGTACTGGGATGGGGGTCTCTCTAGCTCTTCTGACATCCAATGGTCCAATCATGAAGCATGCAGGCTAGTCATTGCTTCTCTTTCAATATACTATTGGATCCCCTTTTTGTCTATATGTCACCTTCACCTTACAAATTCTTCACTGATGATTGACTGAAGCCCACTCACATATACCTCGTGTGTCTTCCCATTGCCCTTTTGGTAACCTGCACTTTGGACTCTTTTGAAATGTTCGAATTCTATGATGTGCTATCATATAATATTAGTAGATGACAAGATTCGTAGCTGGCTTTAAAAAGTTGCTTTTTTATTTTTCCGAGAAGCTTGTAACCATTGGCAATACTCCATAATTTCTCAGTTGTTGTGCTTTCTTACTTATGCTTGTCCAATTCTGGGCCTAGTTCATTGTCCTTTTGAAGTATCTAATCAAGGTATGTGTGTTCGTGTGTTTGTGTGTGTGTGTTTTCATATATTTATACTCTGGACAATAGACATTCCTCATCTACTTGGCTTTTCCTATATGGAGTTAGGCCAAACTCTTTTGAGTAACTATGGCTCTCCCTGGTAGTCTCTGCCATGTTTCAGGACTTGAACCAATCAGAACAATATCATCCGCCAATAGGAACATCTGGAACACCCCCTCCCCCCAGTTATAGGGAAGCCCTCCCCCTTTTGTACTCTGTATTACATATACTCTATACTGTACACAAACAACTGATTCAGAAGTGACTCCTGCATTATTAATTAGTTGCTTATTTTCTGTTAGGATAGAGTCAATTAGGGTTAGTGGACTCAAGATGCAGGATAGAGACATTTTCGGACACGGCAAATGTGTGGATTCATTTTGCTTGGATTCATTTTTTACAAAGATTGTATTTTTCTCTCTTTTTTTTGCTGTTGGTGGGGGGATGTAAGGAATGAAGAGAACTAGCAATAGTGTCTCCCCCTTCTAAAAAAGTAGACAAAATGTCATGGAGTCCTAGCCAGTGAGTCATGGCAGCACATACATTGGTTGAGTCTACTTCTGTATGTATCTGATGATGAAGAATGGAAGGGCCCAATTCTCCATTTCAGAACATGTATAGGTAAGATGTTTTCCTTGTCTGCTAACCACATGGAGAAGAGATAGACTTCTGATTGGCTGCTGAGTCTGAATCAGTAGTGGATTCAGAAGACTCCTCAGGGCCACTGGGCCTGTTTTGCTTCCTTGATATCCATCAAGAAGACCAGGCTGCTACAGAGCCCCAGGTGGCCACAGGCCTCCTCTCATCTGGAGCCAGCAAAAACACAAAAACGCGGCCCTGTTTTGTTGTAACATTAGCTCCAACACTAGAGGCTGGCTGACAGTCCCCGTCCAGAGTCAATAGGAAGTCATGAGCACAAGGCAACTGTCTTTACACTATCTGTTCTTTCCTGCCTTAGATGAAGGAGTATTAGAAATGGAAATGAATAGCCATTGACCCTGAGATCTTCAAGAGATCAGGAGAGCCACCAAGGAGGTCCAGGAGCCAGAGTTTGTACCCAGCCAAGCCTCCTTCACTGACATAGTCTTAAGGTTGAGATTCATCCCAGCAAAGGATTGACCCCATAGCCAGGGTGACAGGTCCTACAAGCTAGGGATTGATTCTGTCCATTGGCTGTGCTATGTTTGGAGGTGAACCAATGTTTTGTGTCAACAGCTTTAAAGAGCTTACTCTCACGAGGGTTAAGATGTTATAATGGAGAGTGTGCCTGTAGATATTTGGGGAGATGTGTTTTGTTTGCATTTCTGTTCTTGCTATATTCTCAGTAAATATCTTTTTGTAAAATTATTTTATTGGTTATCAATTGGTTAATATTAATTGATTAAATGATACTGGGATTTTATGATAATGGGGTATAATTGCTGGATCTATGACATAAGAGAGATACTATCTGTGGCTGGTTATTGCCATTGGAGAGAACACATCAGAATAGGGGGCTGATAACACTAGACAAAACCCTCTTATCCTTCTGAGGTAACCCTAGAATTCTGACTGGCACCAGAAACCAACTTCAACTTTACAGATTCAACTTGTCAGTGAGAGTTAGGATTGAGACAGATGTATAAAGGCTGCCCATCAGTGTTTGTTCTCTCTCCCCGTCTCCAGGTTAGAGCGGTCCTTGCCCCCTCACTAGGGTACAGTCTGTAAGGAAAGAAGGCTAAGCTGCCCTAGGGAATCCTTTGTGTGCTCCCAATGCCAATTCATCAACCAATCAAAAGTTGATTTCTTCACCATGGGGTTAGTGGTCCAGGAAACTGTCAAACCAGAACACATTTCTGAGCAGACAGTTGGGTTCATTTATTTTGTGTCACTGAGCATTTCAAGAAGTGGGCCCCCCCAAAATATGTGTTCCCAGGATTCATTACAAAAGAGGGTCTTTGAAACGTTTTTTAAAATGTATAGAGGAGAACAGAAGGAAATTCAGAAGGAAACAGACAAGCAAGATAATTTTTAATATTGAATTTATTATATGTCTTTATATATACCTTTTTTTAAAAAGTGTGAGATATAGGTAAACAAATTTTTAGTTCCCCATATAATTCTGGTTTTTCTTCTGTTTTGCATATTCTTTTTGGTGATCACTAAATTCAGATTAAAAAAAATTAGGTTAGAATGTGTGTATGTGTGTGTGTGTGTGATGTTATCCAGTGCTCTCAATGTGCAATGTCCCCCCGATCTGTTCTTGAAGACAGTATTAACAACATATAGGCAGGAGGTTTCCTTGCAGTCTACAGGCCTTGGCCTCCCCCATTTCTTAATCCTGAGCCATATCTTCCAACATATTTTTCTCTGATTGTCCTTATACTCACCTTTGTATTGAATTTACTGAGTAATAAATTATATGTTGACTTAATCTAATTACTCTTCTTGAATACTTCGTAAAAATTTCTCTGCTTCCTCATCTCCTAATCCTCAACAAAAGGCATTGATTAAGATATAAAATGGGCATGTTGGTCTTTTCACAGATATTAATCCCCAGCACTGCAATGTGAGATGACCAAATCCCCCATGAAATGATGCTTCTTGGTGCCTTCAGACACGGGATAAAAGCAGCATTTCTAATTCCATTTCCCTCTCCAAGGCATACCTGCACCATGCTTTCACTTAGCATCTCCCTTAGATTTTCTCATAGTAGAGACAATTAGACAGCCTAAGCTCTGGACTTGAAGTCAGGAAGAGCTGGGTTCAAGTCCTATTTTCGATGCTATCTGTGTGACCCTGAACAAGTCAGTTAAGCCCTGCCAGCATCAGTTTCCCCATCTGTCAAATGGGGATATTATTAGCCCCCATCTCAAAGGGCTAAAATTGTGAGGATCAAATGAGGTAACATGTAAAACAATTTGCAAAGCCTAAGGCTCTATATACACAGTTTATGCCTGCGGCTGGTAAGTAGTAGTAGAACTGTATTTATGATTATTTCATAGGGATATTATGAGGATTTAATGAGATAATACACATAAAGCTCTGCAAAACCTTAAAAGTGCCATACAAATATTAACTACTAGCATCTATAATTGTTATGATTCATAGCAGTAGTATGTTGACTTTCTGGTCATTGGACCAAATGTTAACATTTATAGAGGTCTAAAGACTCCACCCTCACCACAGAAGTGACAGTGGAGCTGATGAGGCTGAGGGCTAGAGAGGTTTTCTCTTACATTTATGGGTTGCCAAGTCTGACCTCCCAATCTCCCCATCTCAAGGCCGTCCTACCACTGATGAGCCTTGGAAAGGAGACAGTCAGTTTCTTGCAGCCTTGCTAGTACAGTAATCTGCCACCCAGGCTTTCCAGAATCCAATATTGCTGCCATTCTATGTCATGATGAGGCATCAAAGTGGCATCTGGGGAGGCCTTGGCATTTCGGTGGAAAAGGATATCCTACTGAGAACGTTGTGTGCATAGCGTAGTAGGAAAAGCTTTATGCTTTGAGTCTAAGACTCTAGGTTCCAATTTTGGCTGCAGCCCCTCTTTGAAAATAGGGAAGAAAAAGATTGTTGTATTTAGAGGTGGAAGAGACCTTAGGAATTATTCTTGTCCAAGTGTAGCGGCAAGCACCCCAATATCCCCAGGGTAACTGCCAACACAGGTTCTTAGATCTGCTTTTCAGAAGGAAAGCAACTCAAAATGGGTTAACAAGCTTACTTTAATCAAACAAACACACATTACCTAGTTCAGGGGAAAAAGGTCAGCACCCTGAACTTCAGAGTTACAGAACTTACAGATCAAACAAGACAGGCTTCCAAACTGTCCCACCATTATATCAATACCAAATCACAGTTACCAGAGAGGGAAGCATCAACATCTGGGTTTTCAAAGCCGGGGGGCTCTCAACAACGGCTTCCCAGAGTCTCATCTGGTCAAATCACACAACACTTCTCAAAGTGAGCCCCAAAGCAAAGCCTCTCATCAGAGTTTATATAGCCTTCTCCTGGCTCAATTATTGTAACAACCTCCTTGACCCACTGCCCAATCACAAAAGTATCAAGGTTGGGCTTCCCTGAAAAACAAGCCTCCCACCACAGGCTCCAGGTGCACTTAAGCTAGGGGCAGGGAAGATCTTTAAATCTGCATTTCCATTACACCAAGCGGATCATTTTACAAATGTAAATACTGTGGCTCCTAAAAAGGGGATGACTTGGGCAGCATCACAGGACCCCATGTTCTTTCCCCAGTATTCTTGGGTACCTTGCTTAATCCCTTCCTTAACTGTTCCAAGGGCAGACTGCAATGACTCCGCCAGGCTACTTCCCATGCCTCTCCATTCATTTTTCCGTCTTCCCTAATTCCATGTTGATGCTGTTGCTGTTGGACCTTCATTCTCAAAAAGGACAGTGACAAGGAGGTAATTTCATGACTTACAAGTGAATTGGATTTGAATGAGGGAGGGCTGTGCAAAAGTCACCAGCCTCACTTTCTCCTCCAGAGCCATCAGGGTCTAGTGACCACATATAGATCAGGACAACTGGAGATGGCCCAGATGCAGTGGGGAAGCTTGGCCTTTTCAAGCTAAGGTGTTTAATAGGTCTGTTTGACTGAGGCAACATCCATTCAGTAAGAAATGAGGCAAAGAATGGCCACTTAACCTAGTCCAAAAAAAAAAAAATTCAATCTGGGAGAGGAAGACCCTCAGGATTTCTGGCCAAAACAGAAACAATTGCTACTTATATTCCTTACCCTTACCATGAATAACTCAGCAAGCAGACTCAGAATAAACCTATGAATCAGCTCCAGAGAGGGTCTAAGGGTCCAAGGAACAATTTGAAGGTTGGCCATGGAGTCTCTAAACCTGGGTTAATAGAATTCCAAGGAGTGCATGAACTCTGATGGGGAAAAAATACCTTTTTTAAAAAATAATAATTGCTTTTTGTTGCAACCTTATATATTTTACACATTAAAAAAAAAACATTGTTCTGAAAAAGGTGTCCATAAGCTTTATCTAATTACCAAAAGTGTCCATGACACAAATAGGATTAAGAAACCCCTGCTCCAAACTCATTAGGAGTGCTATTATGGGTGGGAATATATCTCTGGATGCTGAGGGTGAAAAGACATCAGACTATGGAGTTGCCAAGACCCAAGACCCACCCAAAACTGGGAATTGAGTCTTGTTTGGAAACTCTCCTTAAAAAACAAATTGTACCTAATAGAAGTTCACCATTTCCTACATATGTCCTTTTCGTGTTGTTTTTTGTATATTGGATAATTTGGGTTTAAAGATGTTTGTCAAGTTCACAATAAAAAAGAAAAAAAATGTTGCATGGAAATTATATTTGTCTTCCCAGCTCTTGTGTGATGTTAGAGATATGATAAGGCCTCAGAGAAAGGGGCCTCTAGAGGACAAGGCAGACACAGCCTGGGCCTGCCATCTGAAGATTGGAGTTCAAATCTATCCTCAGATACTTACTAGCTGTGTGACCCTGGGTAAGTCACTTAACCCTGTTAGTCTTGATTCCTCATCTGCAAAATGTTCTGGAGGAGGAAATGGCAAACCACTCCAGTATCTTTGCCAAGAAAACCCCAAATGAAATCACAAAGACATGACTGAAACAATTGAACAACCACAAATTATTAGTTACTGGAGTTTATCTGTAATCCTTCCAAGTCATACTGAAGGTTCTTTCATAGAGCTCATAGTGCAGAGTTGTTGGCTGGGAGAGAGAGAGACTGACATCATTTGAGGGTGATTGAGAGGAGATACAGAGATAGATGTCAAAGGATGCTTCAAGGGCTAGATCTGCAAAAGAGGATGGAAACCATCAGGAGAAAGGGACATTGCCATCTGCCTGGAGCTGAAGAAAACTGCCAGCAGACTGACAGTTGAGGAGACTCCCAGAACCATGAGAAGAGACCTCCATTCAGAAGTATTCTGAGAAGCCCAACTAAATAGGATACCTGAGCACAATTGTAAATGAAGGTTGTCTGTAGGTGGGTATTGTACTTGCCACTGAACTCTGTGTGACCCTTATAAATGATCTAGTTAATTCTTTGAGCCTTGTAAAGGGAATTGTTGACAAGAGATGGTGGGTGAATCTCTCAGATCCTGAAAGCAATAAGGCAGAGAAGTGAGAAGTCCCCTTAAGTGTATGTAGGTCTTAAGGATGTTTGAGAGCCTCTGACCTAAAACTTAATGAAATTATCATGCTTTATTACTGTCCACTGTTGTCCAACCTGAATTCTTCTCCTCTAGTTCGTCTAGTAGAGTGGTGTCAAACTCAGATCAGTTTAGTAGCAGGGGCCACTAAACCATGTATCCCTGTGGGCTGTTGTAGCAGCAAGCACCCCAACATCCCCAGGGTGGCTGCCAACACAGGTTCTTAGATCTGCTTTTCTAAAGGAAAGCAACTCAAAATGGGGTAACAAGCTTAAGTAAGCTTGTAATCAAACAAACATATATCATTTACCTAGTTCAGGAGAAAAAGGTCAGCACCCTGAACTTCAGAGTATACAGACAGAAGTTTCAAAACAGAGAAACAGACAGATCAAGCAGACAGGCTTCCAACTATTCAACCATTACACATCAATACCAAATCACAGTTAACAGGGAGGGAAGCATCAACATCTGGGTTTTCAAAGCTGGGGGGCTCTCAATGGCTTCCCAGAGTCTCATCTGGTCAAATCACACAACTCTTCTCAAAGTGAGCCCCAAAGCAAAGCTTCTCATCAGGGTTTATATAGCCTTCTCCTGGCTCAGGGAATGTAACAACCTTCTTGACCCACAGCCCAATCACAAAGTATCAAGGTGTGGGCTTTCCTGAAAAACAAGCCTCCCACTACAGACTCCAGGTGCACTTAACCTAGGGGCAGGGAAGATCTTTAAATTTGCATTTCCATTACAGCTGTATATTAACTGAGAAAACCACATATTAACATTATCTATGCTCTATTGTATTTTTATTTATTTTGTTAGATATTAGTTACATTTTAATCTGGTTTGGCAGTATTCAGTAGTGCTGTGGACCTGGCATATGGGCAGAATATTTGATACCTCTGACCTAGTCTGTAGAGGTAAGAGATGAAATATTGAGTCCAGTTTGGCTGGAATACAAGTGTGTTAAATAAGAGTTAAGAGGTGATTGGAGACAGCTGGTTAGTCAACAGTCAACCTTTTATTAAGTGCCTACTATGTGCCAAGCACTCTTGGGCAAGGCCTTAAATGCCATGCTGAGGAGACTATATCTTATCCTGGTGCTAATTGGGAGTCACAGAAAGTGTTTTGAGCCAAGGAGTAACTTAATAAAATCTGTCCCTTGGTAAAATTATTTTGGTAACCGTGTGGAGAGTTTGGAAAAAGGAGAACCTAGAAGCAGGGAGATCAGTTAGGGAGCCCTGGCTCTAGTCTGGTTGAGATGTCACGGGGCCTCAACTAGATTGGTGGTCATTTGAAGGGAAGGGAAGATGATGGAAGAGGTGTGGATGGGGAATAGCAATATTTGACACTGAGTGGATAATAAGGGAGAGTCAGGCAGAGGGAAGTGTTGAGGATGACTTTATTGGCCCATCTTTTAACCTTGTAATTGATTTATGTGTGCCAGGTCAATTGGACTATAAATTTCCTAAGGACCAATACCATCTTTCTTTTCCATTCTTTTCCTTCCTTCCTTCCTTCCTTCCTTCCTTCCTTCCTTCCTTCCTTCCTTCCTTCCTTCCTTCCTTCCTTCCTTCCCTCCCTCCCTTTTTCCTCTCTCTCTCTCTCTCTCTCTCTCTCTCTCTCCCCCCCAAGTCCTCGGAGCCAGGAAGGGAGGCCCTGCTAGGGGGCTCCGACCGGAGATCAGGGCCATGGCCACCACCTCTGTGCCTTCTGGAGGGTTTGGGGAGGGTTCAGGGTGGGTACCTCACAGATGCTTGCCATTCTAAGTGACTTGAACATTTATAGAAGACTCAAAGTTAATATCCTGCCCTCAAAATCTGAGGGCACAACAGTGTAATCTTACATAACCTTCAGCTATGAGTCATATCACATGTTGTCCTAGAAATAAGATTCTTATTTATGGGAGGAATTAGCATCTTTATCACTGACTGCCCCTAGCAAAGTATTTTTCTGCTAATGATTCTGTCCCTCTGGGCTCTAGTCTTGCAGACTTTGGGTATAGTTTCTTGGGAAGGGTGCCTTAGCTATCTGCTTGAGGATTTCAGCTTGGGATTTGCCTCTGGTCCTCCCTGCTTCTTTACTCACTCATCTCCCAAAAATGCTGCCCAGCCCAGAAAGATTTGTCTTCAGGCTCCTTCCACGCTCTGAGACTCTGGGATTTGGGGGGAGCCAGAACAAGATGTTATTCTAAAATCCTTCAAGAGCAAGGCTAAGCAGGAGAGATTGTGGAAGAGAAGGGAGCCCAGTCTCTGTGTTTTACCAGGCCACCTCCCTGTGGTTTGGAGGGCTGGCAGGGCTGGCCGCACTCCAGGAACACCAAGCTTCTTTTCACTCACACAAAGTCCCCACTGGAAGCCCGCTGGTGCTCTAGTTTGGGTACCAGGGCTGGCTTCACTAATAGGAACAAGGTATGATTTGAGTGAAAGACGTCCCCGCCTCCCCCCCACCCCCCAGTATCTTCTCCTTCCTTGACCTAGTTGTGAAGCGTGGGATTCCAGAAACTCCATACACTGGCCTTGTACAGTATTTCTTTAACATACACATCTCTATAGGGTGGAAGCACAAGGTAACTAGTTAAGCACCTTACTCTACTATTTGGAGGGGGTTGAGATCAAGAGGAGCAGAATGGAAAAAGCAGGGGGAGGGGTGCACTGAAGAGTCGGGGGAGGGCAGGAGGGAGGGAGACAAGCTTGACCTAGACCTCGTCCTACGCGATTCCCCAAACCCTCCATAAGGCACAGAGGTGGAGGCGTGGCCCCGATCTCCGGCCGGAGCCCCCTGGCAGAGCCTCCCTTCCCGGCTCCGAGAACTAGGCAGAAGGAGGCAGATGAGGGAGGGGCTTCCTCTCTCTCTCCAGAGTTACTGTTTCCTTTTAGGGGCATACACTTGCCTTCGCCAAGTGTAACCCGTAGGGCAGGAGGCGTCATTTCCACAGATTGGACCTCAATTTCCACAGCTGTAGAACTCCCGGGGTGCCTCGGAGAGCCTCAGGGGGTCACTTGCACTTCGGGTCCGTGCCTTTTCTTTTTCTCCCTGCCGCTGGACCTCTGCCCCACGCCGGGCCCGGAGACCTTGACGGTCACTGCCCTGGAGGACCAGGGGCCCCCCCGCTAGGCTTTGACTCTAGGCTAGGATGCGGGGCTGCCAGTTCCGCACTTCCCCCGGCCCCTCCCCGCAGGGTTTTCCGTCCTGTAGGGGCGGGGCGGGCTCCCGAGCCCGGGCTCCTCCCTACTCGGCCCCGCCCGGACCCGTGTGGCCGCCCGGGGGAGGGAGCCTGGGCTGGGGAGGCGAGTGGACTGTGGCACAGAGCGGCATCGGCTCGGGGGACGGCGGTGCTGAAAGGTGAGTGTGCGGGGTTGGGCAGGTGAGCCCGCGCCCACCTCTGCCCCCTCGCCCCTTCCTTCTCCTCCTCCCCCAGACAGCTTGTGTGTGTATGATGGCGGGGGGAGTCTCTGTGCCCCTTCCTGGAGAGGTGGGGAGGTGGCAGCTGAGTAAGTCCGGGCTCTCTGCCCTCGGCCCTTGCTGCTGTGGGTCGGTGGGAGGCTTCTGCCACCCCCTGCCCAGGCACGGTCTTGTCCTGTGTCCCCCGAGGGCAGGGGGGTCGTCTGGAGTTGGCCTCCCCACCTCCCTCTCCCTGTCCTGCGTCCCTCCCAGGTCCCTGGACCTAAGCCGGAACTTCCTTCTTTAAAAAAAGGCAGCTAGGGGCCCGGGAGGAGAATCCCCGCCTCTGTGCCCAGCCTGTCTTGGCCTGTCTCGGCCCCTCGCGCTTCTCCCTCCCGTGCCGGCTGGACGCACTTTTGCGCACCATCTTGGGCTGGTCCGGCCCGGGACGCGCTGGGCAGACGGCCCTTGGCTGCCCGGTCGCGGTGCGCCCGGGCTGGGTTTTTCCACGGGCATCCTAGGCTTGCTCTGTGCTAAAGTATTTAAGGTTAGACTCTTAAAGGCGCAGCACTCTCTCAGGCTCCGAAAACTTGCTTTGGCGATCTTGGCCACAAGCGGAAAAGAAGGAATTAAAGTCACCAGGAATTGCTTTTGAGCCGTTTCCGTGGTGCTTTTGATGTAGAGTCTACACCTGCACCTACGTCTACGCCTCCACCTTACCCACTTCCCCCAGCCTTAGAGACTTGAATGATTGGGGCTTGGAGTCAAGTTTAGGGCTGGGGGACAAAGTGAAGGCTGAGACTAGAACTCGAGACCATTATCCTTCACCAGCTGAGCTGACTGGTTGTGCCCACTGATGTATTTCAGAACACTGGTGAGCAGGAAAAGGCCCTCCCACCATCAAAGCTTGTGTTGACTTAGAGCTCAAGAATGCCCGATTCAGTTTTCTTTGACTTCCACCAGGATAAGGATAAAAGGGGCTGCTAATTTGTGAACTGCTCTTGTTCTAGTATTTACTTGCTATGGACGCTTTAGGTTTGGGAAGTATTTGAAGTACCATATTTTCTTTGTCTTAGTCCACTGTTATATTGCTCTTTGTTTTCCCACCGGACCCTCCAATTTGAAGGAAAAAAAAAATTAGATTATTCCTTGGGGAGGGGAAGGGGGTTGGTGGTGGTGTCGTTGTCTATGTCAGGGAACAACTCCCCTGGAGAGTTAGTTATTCCAATCAATTAGGAATAACTAGGTTTGCGAAAGGAAGAATTACTTAACACCTGTAATAGACTGGCAGCTGCTCAGACCTAACTGTAAGAAGAAGGAAAATCTGAGGTTAAAGGATGCTGGGAACTATGGTTTCTGTTGTTGCCCCCAGGCCTCTTAACCACATTTATCTGTAAAATAGCCACTAAAGAAGGAGACCTTGAAATTCTTTGAGCAAATATGGATAGCTAGAGAGAAGATAGGGCTCAAAAAGCTCCATCTTGGCCATGTGGATAGAAGAGAAGGAATTTAGCTATTCTCCCTCTACCAAGCTAGCTGGTGACTAGCACTGGATGGGGGAAAAGGGAGGGTTAGAATATGGGAGACTAGCATTCACATCCAACCTCAGACACATAGTTGTGTGACCCTGGGCAAGTCACTTACCTTGTGTTTGCTTCAGTTTCCTCATTTGTAAAATGGGGTTAATAAAAGGACCTACCTCTCAAGGTTGTAGTGAGGATCAAGACATACTAATTGGAAAGCCCTTAGCACAAGGCCTGGCACATAGTAAGCCATATATTATTATTATTCTCAAGATCAAGGGCTGAGATAGATACTTATTAAGGTAAATTACTTATTCATTGAATGAAATTACCCAAAGTTGAGCACAAAGATGCTCAAGGGGCAGCAGGAACTTTGGTACCTCTGAAAAACAAAATGGTGGGGTAGGGGAGAGGGAGCTCCAAAGGTGTTTACTGTTGGGCAGGTCAAGTCACCAAGTATTTATTGGGCATTTACAATAAAATCTCAAGCAAAAAGAGTGCCTGCAGGGCCCTGGAGTCAGGAGGACCTGGGTTCAAATTCAGCCTTAGAAACTTAACACTTACTGGCTGTGTGACCTTGGGCAAGTCACTTAACCCCAATTGCCCTGCCCTCTCCCCTTCAAAAAAGCAAAAAAAAAAAAAAAAAAAAAGGAGTGCCTGCCCTTGAAGAACTTAAGTTCTAATGGAAGAAAACACATAAAAAGAAGCTAAAAGTGAGGGGAGAGGGAAAAGGAAAGAACCACTTAGGGTAGGAAGATGGTGGAGAAAAGAAATCTGGAAAGTTTGGGCTCACAATTGGGGGCCCAGAGAGAAATCAGTGTGGGTCCTCTTCTGGTTTTGACTAGCCTTACTTTATACACCCGAGTCCAATGACACTTTTCAACATCTTAAAAAGTATTAAATATCTGACCAAGTACATCAGCAAAAAGTCACTAGCCCAGCCCTGGTCCCAAGGCATTTTAGGATAACATCATCTCAAGGTGCTTTCCATATGGTGGATAGATGGTAGGAAAAACAGATGCCTGGTAGAGCAACTGTTGGTGTGTAGAAAATTAAGGGGTGACATTCGATATTTTCCAACTTCAAATTTGGTCTTATGACCAATACTTGGAACTTAATGAGACCTTTCTTTCATGGCCCCAGCTCATAAGAATTTCTCAGCTGAATCCCTATTTTTTCTTAATATTTGTATCATTTATCACACTCTTGCTATATGCTGTCTAGAAGGGACTAGAGCACTGGGATTGGAATCAGAAAGACTCATCTTCATGAGTTCAAATCTGGCCTCAGATAGTTACTAGCTCTGTGACCCTGGGTGAGTCACTTTACCCTTTTTGCTTCAGTTTCCTCATCTCTAAAATGAGGAGAGGGAAATAACAAATCCCTCCAGTATCTTTGTCAAGAAAAGCCCCAAATGGGGTCACAAGGAGTTGAACACAACTGAAACAACAACAAATGCAGTTTTAAAACGGTGGTTAACTTGTTCATGGGTATATGTCTTATTTCCAACTGGAGGACAAGTGCTAAATCTTATATTTATTTGTATTCTGTAAATATTTGCTAAATATCTACAGTGAACCAGTACTACTCTAGGTGTTTTGGGATAAATAAGTATACTAAGTCTTATCTTGGTCTTCCCCTCCCCACCCTAGTTTCGTAGAGATGGCAAGTAAGATACTCTATGTACATGAATAAAAAAAATGGAGAAAATCTCAGTGCCATTGGGGAGACACAAGAAAAGTTGTGTGTGTGTGTGGGGGGGGGGTGGCCTAGGTGTTCGATTAGATGACCACAGAGATCATCTAATCTAATATGATTATGCAAACTGACAAAATGCCTTGTGTATAGCATGGATACTGACCTGCTAGAATTCCTTAGTCTGACATTTGACCCTCCACAAACTTACCTCAGTTTTCTTTTTCCTCCACTTCCTACACATCCTCCTTACTTCAAGAACTTCTTGCTGCTGTCAAAACATATCCTTCCCCCTCACCCACCCTCATCTTGTTTTTCTTCACATTTAGCCCTTCACCTGGAATGCTTTCCCGTCCCCTCTACCATTATGAAATGTCCATCCTTCCAATGCTACTTTCTCCATGATTCCTTTGATGACTCTTCTCTGGATTCCCATAGGATTTTGTAACTTTCTGATGGTATTTAACCTCATATTATAATTATTTGGTATACCTTGCTCATTTCCCTACTCAATTATAAACTCCTGGAGGGTATGGTTTTAGTTGTTCTTGAACTGCTTAAGTAGGACCTTGCACAAAATCGGGTATTTAGCTAAGTAATGTAGTGGATAGAAGTCTGAAATTGTGGAGTCAGGAAGACTTGAGCTCAGATCCCACCACAAACATTTCCTAACTGTGTTACTGTGAGTCACTTAACCTTTCCTCTCCCTCAGCTTCCTCATCTATAAAATGGGGATAACAATAGCATCTCCTTCTCAGGGTATTTGCTGCAGAGGGAAATGGCACACCGTGCCAGTATCTTTGCCAAGAAAACCCTAAAATGGCGTCATGAAGAAGAGTTGGACAAGACTGAAATGACTTGCCATCAATAAAACTTTTAGGGTATTTGTGTGGCTAGATTGAGGTGATATTTGTAAAGAACATTTGCAGATCTAGCACTCACTATATGAATGTAGTCTGTACTGGAGATGGTGAAGAGAAATTCTCAATGAAAGCTTCTGGAATTGATTAGGGTATCCCAGAGGGACACCTGAGGTCATTGAGAGCTATCATTTGGTCTATTCATTTTATTATGTACGTGTGTATGTGTGTGTGTGTGTGTGTGTGTGTGTGTGTATGTGAGTGTGTGTGAGTGTGTGAGAGAGAGAGAGAGAGAGAGAGAGAGAGAGAGAGAGAGAGAGAGAGACCCCTTCACAACTGGATAAACAGGTTTTCTGTTAACATCTTTCCTACCCCATTGCCGAAGTTCAGGGGAAACAGTTCCAATCATTGTGGACCCTCAGCTATATTATAAAGTAGAGAAAATTTGTTGTTAATCAGAAGCATTGATCAAGCACCTACTGTATCCCAGGCATGCTGGGAGCTGGAGATACAAAGACAAAAGCCAAACTGCTCCTGCCCTCTCTTTGGTGACTTCACAGCCATAGTGTAAGGCCTTCATTACTGATAATCTTTTTACTGGTCACTGGGCCTCTTCTTTCTCCAGTCCATCCTTCAGATTGCTGCTGACCCAGCCCGGGGGGATGGCTCTGACCATGTCACTTCTCTGCCCTCCTAGTCTGGCTCCAGACCACCTTTTGGGCCTCATTTCTTATCATTCCCCTTTTCATGCAGTCTTTATTTCAGCCAAACTGGACAGAGTCCTGAACTCTGCATAACATCTTCCAGCCCTACCCAGTCCAGGAGGTCATTCCCTGTGCCTGGAATCTACTCTCTTCTCTGCCTTTCCAAATTCTTCTCATCTTTCGAGGTTTAGTTCAGGCTCCCACCTCCATTAAGCTTGCCCTGTGAACCCTTTAGCTAAAAGTGTTTACTTTACATTTCTCCTTTGCTCCTTTCCTGCCCTGCCCTATAATTATATTACATCTGTGCATAAGTATCATTTCTTCCTCCTTTACTGCTCCCCCAACTGAATTTTAAGTTCCTTGAGTATACAAAGACTATGATTTAAAAAAAATATCTGTATCATCCAACTTGGACAAAATAGGGGTTGAATATTTATTGAATTTATGTGACTTGCCCAAAGGCTAAAGTGGTTGTAAGTAACAGACCTGAGATTTGAACCAAGTCCTCTGAGGTTCTTTTTGCTATATTACAGCTGCCTTTCCAAACCTGAAGCCAATACTATGTCTCTTTCTTCTTTCTGACTGACTGCTGGAAATACCTACTCTGGCTTAACTCTTCATCCTCTGCCCTCATCTGGAGTATTGTATTCAGTTTGAGGTATCACTGTTGAACGATACAGCACTGACTAGTCAGAGAGCCTTTGGAGAAATGCAGTCCAGCATGGTGAAGGGCTTTGTGTCTGTGTCCTGGGAGAATCCTTTGAAAGAACTATGGGGTTTTTGCCTGAGGAAGAAAGTACTGAGGGGCATTTTGGAGGAGAAGGAAGTTACACAATTGCTATGTTCAAGTATTTGAAGGACTAACGTGAGGATGAGTGATTAAATCAAAGGCCTGAATTGGGAGCAATGGAGGGAAGGTATAAAAAGGACAACTAAGGCTTGTTTCGTGTATGCCCTGGGCTGCTTCAAAAAGTGGTCATTTCCCCTTTTTGGGAAGTCTTCAAGAAAGAGCTGGTGACCGTCACTTGGCAAGTGTCTCAGAGTAGGAATTTCTTTTATGTGTTGGTTGGGATAGATGGCTGCTGAATTGCCTTCCAACTTTCAAATTCTGTGATTCTATGTTAGAATGTGGTACTAACTGTAAAGAAACAGGACAGCTAAATGGCATAGTAGATAGAGCATCAGTCCTGGAGTTAGGAGGACCTGAGTTCAAATGCAGCTGCAGACACTTAGCTAGCTATGTGACCCTGGGCAAGTCATTTAATCCTGAGTGCGTGTGAGTGTTCATTCCTAAAGGGTTGCTGCCAGTAGTAACATATAAGTACTGCCCCAAATTTATCCCCTCTCCTTTTCTCCCAGTCCCTTTTACCTCAAGGTGGAAGAGTTGACTTTGTCAGAATAAGGAGCAGATTTAGGAGGTGAGCATAGACCACACATGGGAAAGAAGTGGGGGAACTCCATGGCCCTGGACTGGAAGGACAGAGAAAGGAGTTGTTGGGAATTGTGTTTCTGGATGTCTTGGGCTAGGGCAGCCAGTGGCAGAGAGAAAGGAAAGGGGAATTACAAGGGGTGATAACAGGTGAGAATCCCTGGTGTCCATTAAAAAGGTCACAGCTATTTTAGACTGGGTGAGGGGACCTTTATGTGTATTCAGTTCTTCAAATCTTTATTGAGTGTCTAGTGTATGCACAATCCTTTACTGGAGGCTATGGAGAAAGCTTTGGTGAATAGAGCTCTGTACTTTGGAGTCAAATCCTGCCCTAGACACTTAATAACTGGGCAGGATTCGACTCTAAAGTATAGAGCTCCTCCCTCAGCCTCAGTGTTCTCATCTGTGAAATGGGGCTGATAGCACTTACTCTGAAAAGTTGTGAGATAATATATGATCCCTGTGGACTCATTCCATTGTGGGCTAACTCACTTTTCTCCAACCAGTCTGGAGAATTCATTCATTAATTGAATGCTTTAAAAATGTTTATTGGCTATGTGTCTAGCACAGGCATAGCATGTGCAGAGGCAGGTAATTTAAAGAGCAGAGAAGCCCTTCAGAGGCTTTCAGTTGAGGGGGGACATTCCAGCCAAGGGACACTCAGTAGGCACAGAGGATAGAGGACCGGCCCTGGAGTCAGGAAGACCCATCATACTGAGTTCAGATCTGGTTAGTAGAAAGCTTTAATAAGCTTTAATACTAAAAGGCTTATTTATTTAAGCTGTGAAAGCTTAAAACTGCACCAAGACCTTTGGGATACCCTGTATAAATATTAAATTTATAATTATTATTAATTAGAGATGGTAAAGGAAGACAAGGAATTATTCTAGTTGGAGAAATGAAACTTCCACATTTGAAAAACAGAATAGGTATAGGAAACATCTCCTGATCTGTGGGCCAAAGGCTTTGGTTTGAGCCCTGCTTTGGTCATTTACAGTCATGTCTGATTCTTCATGACCCCATCTGAGGTATTTTCTTGGAAAAGATACTGGGAAGATTTGCCCTTTCCTTCTCCAGCTCATTTTACAGATGAGGGAAACCGAGGCAAACAAGGTAAAGTGACATGCCCAGGGTCACACAAGTGTTTGAGGTCAGACTTGAACTCAGGAAGAGGAGTGTTCTTGACTCCAGACCTGGGACTCTGTGTATTATGATGCCACTAATTGCCCCTTGGCTGGAATGTCCTCCCCCCCTCTACCTGGAAGCCCTGGAAGGGGGTCTACTCTACTCTCTAAATTACCTGCAGAGCACTAGACACACAGCCAGTAAATACTTTTAAAGCATTCAGTTAAGGAATGAATTCCCCAGAGAGAAATGCTAGTTAATCCAACTGGATAGCCTACAGGGAACCCACCCAGCTCCCAGTCTTAAGGAGTACAATTAGGTCCCTCGGCTTTTCACATCCTTAGTCTCTTTCAAGAAGAAGCTTCGACCTGAGGCCTTTGTTGATTCTGCCACCCACTAGTGAAGTCAACAGGCATTTATTGTGTTCTGGGCACCATTTATAACTGTTAGCTATTAGTAACAAGCATATGACCTTTATCACTCCTTTGGTATTGGAGCATAGGGTTTGATAGGGAAGAGGATTGAGGATAGTGCCAGAAATGTCAGTAGAAGCAGAAAGAAAGATGGTCCCAGATGGAGTAGAGCCTGGAGAGGAATGATGAAAACATGGCTGGTCTGGGTGCTTTCCTTAAGGTGGACAGCCAGCCAGAGAAATGGGTATAGGGGGTGGTGTGGACTTCCAGGGTGAGGACAGCCAAGTCGGGAGTGGAGCCTGGAGAGGAAAGGAAGACCTGTTGGAGTCCTGCAGAGCACCTAACTGGGAGTCTAGAGGACCGAACTCAGTTAAAGTCCTGCCTCACACTTGTGACCCTGACTAAGACGCTTAGCCTCTGTCAGCCTCACTGTCTTCACTTGTGAAATGGGAATAATAGCACTTACCTCACAAGGTAGCAGTGAGTATCAAATAGATACCAAAATGAAAGAAATGCTTACTTAGCAAGCCTCAGAGTGTTTTCTGAACACTAATGATTATTGTTGTTGTTACAGTTTCTGTGCTCGTCAGACCCTGCTGGCTCTGGTCTGTTTTCATGCCCTTGGTCAGGAGTTTCTGGCTGTGACACAGCCGGCCTTAGATAGCAGATGCTGTGGTCAGCTCCTCCATGTTGCTTCTGGGGCCTTCTGGCTAGGGCCCAAGCAGAATTTCTGTCTAGCAGGGTGCAGCCGTTGCTGAGCAAAGCTGGCTGCACATGGGATCTTAGAAACCAGGGCTCAGGGCCTAGGGCCTGGCTAATGATTGACAGAGCTATTTTGAATGAGTGGTCTGTGGGTGGAAAGTTTAATGTCAGTTTAACTGGCACACTCAATAGAGTTTTTGTTTAAGTGCCTAGGGGAAAAAAGGGACCAGGCTGGTGGAATGCCACCTGGGAGCTCTGGCTCTGCTTTAATATGGCACCTATGACGTCCATACCTAGTGGGCAGAGACAGAAATATAGTACAGGAGGGCTTTTATTTTACCTATGGCCTTGTGCTTCATGGGCTATTTATTGCTTGCTGTTTACACACCCTGCCAGGTGTCTACTTGGGGGATCCTGAGATTAGAGTCTGCTCCTCCCTTTCCCAGATATTCCAGGAACTCCAGGCCCTGGTGGGAAAAAAACCAAGATCTATGATTTCCACTGAGAGGGAAAATTGTTTTAGGTATTTCCCACCCTGTACTTTGGAGTCAAATCCTGCCCTAGACAGCCCCTTCCATTGTTAATTAGCTGCTACTGGAGATCCTATGAGATGCTATTATGTCCTAGTGAGGTCTTGGAATCCAGAAGAGCCACATTCAAATCCTGCTTCAGACAACATGTCTGAAACAAACAACAAACCAGCAGTGCCTCAGGCAGCTCTCCTAGACTGATAACTGTGAGTTGCTGATCTACCTTAGTTTCAGGAAGTTTCTATGACAAAAAAAAAAAATAACTGGTTTGAGCAACAAAAACAAAATTCAAGCTTCCTGTCCTTCCATGGCCGGCCTCCTTCTTCTGTATTTTTGTTTCCTTCCAGGGGACAACATTTTTTCATCTTTGCCTCTCATTAGGAGCCCAGTATCCTTAATCTTTTTCCCCTATGAAGTCCAGTGCTCCAATACTAAAGGAGTGATAAAAGTCGTATTTTTATTACTAATAGCTAACAGTTATAAAGCACTTGATGGTTGACAGAAAAGCCTTCCTCCTAACATTGCAATGACACAGACCTCCAGTTGGCAGATGAGGAAGCTAAGGATGTCTGGGTGTAGTAGGGGTAGAAGGAAGACCATTCTGATAACTGGCTAGCACGCCAATGGCCATGATTTCTGAAAGGAAGAACCACTTCTCTCTTCAAGAGACCATTGTCAGGTTGTGTTTTGCCAGGAAGGAAAGCCACCCTTCTTGGCTCACTTCAATCAGCCCTGGTAATACTTACTCTTCCCCTTACATGGCAGCAGGTAGTTCCTTCTGGGTGTGGAGCATTGCTGGGAGATACAAAAGAAATATCAATCGTGGTACCTGTGATCTATTCCTTCTGGGAGCTTACAGTCTAGTTGGGCAGAGCAGGACCATCCTCTTTATTCTGACTGACTTGGCAGTATTATATGTTGGCATGGAGAACTGGGCCCTTTCCAAGTTCATGGACTGCCTAGAAGGATTTGCATTGATGAGAATCTGATAGCTCTGGGTGTGTCTTCTCCATGTCCTTTGATTCATATATCACTACCTACCCCTACCACTCCAAGGGTATATGCACTTGAAATGTTCCAGTATCTTTGTGATGACTCATGATGACTAATTAAGTGACCATTCATCATTGAGAGCAAACATTTATTGAGGACTTATTTCCAGCTCCCCCAAAGGACACAGGATCAGCCGAGGTCCCACTCTTTGGGAGTAACTCTCCTTCACTACCTTTCTGCCTGCCTCCTTCCCTGTGAATGAGTTTCAGATTTGCAAGGAAATTGTTGTGGAAGTGCATGCACCACTCACCTCACAGGACTGTGTAGAAAGGGTTTTGTAAACCTTCCAGGCCAGAATCCATGTGACGCCAGGAAATGTCATCACTCATTGTTTTTCTACATCACAAAAGACTTCCTGGCAGTGCTGCCTTGGTGGTGAGTGAATGAGGAGTGTAGTGAAGATGAGTCTTGAAAATAGCAGCTGATATTTATAAGGGGCATTAAGGTTTGTAAAGTATTTTATTTTTAATTTTTCATTTCATTTCCCCCAATTATGTGTGAAAGCAATTTTTAACATTTATTTTTTTAGAATTTTTGACTTCCAGACTCTTTATTTAACCCCTGCCCCCCACTGAGAAGTAAGCAATTTGATATAGGTTATACATGTGCAGTCATGCAAAACATATTTCCATGTTAGTCATGTCGTTAAGGAAAACACAGGCAAAAAACCCTCAAGAATAACAAAATAAAGGGAAAAAATATGCTTTGATTGGCACTCAAGACTTCATCAGTTCTTTCTCTGGAGGTGCCTAACCATTTTTTATCCTGAATCCTTCAGATTTATCTTGTATCTTTGTATTGCTGAGAATAGCTAAGTCATTCACAGTTGATATCATCAGTGTTTCTGTTACTATGTACAATGTTCTCCTGGTTCTGCTCAGTTGACTTTGTATCAGTTCATGTTACTCTTTCCAGGTTTTTCTGATAGCATCCTGTTTGTCATTTCTTATCCCACAATGGCATCATTATGATATACAGCAGCTTGTTCAGCCATTCCCCAATTCATGGTCACCCGCCAATTTCCAATTTTTTGCCACCACTAAAAGAGCTGCTACAAATATTTTTATATATATAGATCCTTTTCCTTTTTTTTTTTAAATCTCTTTGAGGTATAGACCTCGTAGTCATATTGCTGGGTCAAAGGGTAGGCACAGTTTTATAGCCTAGTTCCATATCGCTCTCCAGAATGGTTGGGTCAGCTCATGATGTGAAGTGCTTTAGACACATTTTCTTGCAGCTGCTCAATGATGTTGGCCCTCTTGAATTATCTAATTCCTATAATTAGGTATCTGAGACTTTAGAGCTAGAAAGGACTGTAAGAGATTGTCTGGTTTAATCCGTCATTTTGTTGTTTGTTCATTTCAGTTGTGTCTCATTATTCATGATCCCCTTTGGGTTTTTCTTGGCAAAGGTACTGAGGTGGTTTTCATTTCCTTCTCTAGCTGATATTACAGATGAGGAAACTGAGGTAAGCAGGTTTAGTGACTTGCCCAGGGTCACACAGCTAGTGTCTGAGACCAGATTTGAACTCACAGAGATGAGCCTTCCTAACTCCAAGGCCCAGTGTTCTATTCATTGTGCCACATAGCCGACCCTAACACCATTTCACAAGTGAGGAAACAGGCGGGGAGGGATCATGTGGCAGGTTTCAAACTCAAGGCTTTCTGATTCCAAATCCAGGACTCTAACCATTACATTAAAGAATTAATGAGAAAGTATTTGAACCTTGCTCCTCTGAACTCCAGGGTCAAGGTTTTTCACAGTGTATCAAGCTGTTCCCCTTCAACACTGGTCCAACACTGCCATGCTTGTAAGGATGTTTGTCTGTGGTGATCTCACAGCTTAACCTCGTGCTTTGGAAAGAGGCTTCATTCATTCAACAGGCATTCATTCACTGGCAGTCCTACCTAGTGCATAGCACTCTGTACCGTGGGACTTAGTAAAGAAGTACTGTGTAAAATTAAAATAAAATTTAAAAACCTCTGTTCTTAGACTTTCGTTAGGGACACTTCCACACAGGAGACAAGGAATGATTTTTAAAACTTGCTTTATATTTGTATTGCCACGTTACAGTTTTTCAAGCTTTTTCACAATGTGTTGTCTGCTCCTTATAGGTGGGCAGATGCTGTTATCCCCATTTTATAGATGAGGAAATTGAGATTTAGAGAGGGTGGGTGACTCAGCTGGTAGGTCCAAGTCTTGAAGCCATGCTTGATGTGATCCTCCCACACCAGTCACACTGCTTCTGTGGCACAGATAAGACGAGAGTCTAGAGAACTTGGATCTTGTCCAAGCTGTGTCCCTAACTCTCTGGGTGACCCTGGACAAGGCACGTCTCTTTTTGAGCCTGTTTCTGCATCTGTAAAATGGGGGAATTCAATTGCATAATCTCTTAAGGTCCCTTATGTCTCTAAAGCCTCGGATTCCTAAAGGATCTAAAGGATGTGAATGAGAGTGAATTCTGGAAGGCTTCAGAGGAGTGTGAGCTGGGCCTTGGAGGCCAGGTAATAATAATCATCACAGCTAGCCTTTACACAACACTTTTGAGATTTGTAAAATGTGTAACAGATATTTCACTTGATGCCACAGTTACTATGGAACTAGGTGCTAGTATTTTTATTATTTCACACATGAGGTAAACTAGAGGTTAAGTGACTTGCCCCGGGTCAAGCTAAGTAAGTGCTGTCTGAGGGCAGATTTGAATTTGGGTCTTCCTGACACCAGGCCCAGCACTCTGCACTCCACCATCTAGCCACCTCTAAAATTTAGGTCAGTGGAGAATAATCGGTTAGGACATTCCTGGCCCAGAGAACCTGATAAGTATGATTTAGAGATGGAAATGGACAAGGTTGTATGGTGTTGAAGCTGTGTAGCTTCCCTTCCTCTGTCCTGAGCACATGGGAACCACACAGTAAACATTAGTTTCTGATTGAATACCTGGGTTTCTCTCCTCCCACAACTGTTCATCCTCCCCACAGGTTTTCCCTTCCTGGTTCTTGGGATAGTCCAGGCCTATTGGAGATGTAGTCACAAGGCAAGCTGATCTCTGAGAAGCTGAGAAAAGGGAACGGGTCATTTTCTGACTCACTTTGCCTCTTAGTCTCCCCAGGGTGAAGTCTAAGGAGACAGAAGTCAAGGCTGTGTGGGCAGGAGCCCAGAACTGAAAAGGCAGGACACATAACTTGTCACAGTCCTGTGATGTCTGGGTGTCAGCCTTTGGAGGAACTGAGGACCTGAAAGAAATGCGGAGGGGCTTGGCATTGATACCTTGGCACGTCATTTCCTCCCTCTGGCCCCAGTTTCCTTGTCTGCAAGGTGAAAGCATTGAGCTAGGTGGCTGCTGAGAAGCCACCTATCTCTTGACATGCTATGATTCTTTTGGCATATGGACATAACAGTAATTCGTTACATGATGAAAGGCACAGAAAAGCAGAAGACTCAAAGAGCCAGGATGGTTGGAGGTTTCCTAGCTGGGATGGCGATTCATTTGGGGTTTAGAAGATGGGAAGGAGATTTAATTTCTAGGCATAGAGAACAGGGTGAACCAGAGTATGGAGGTGTGAGAGGGTGGGGCATGTTTGGCAGTCACTTTGCCCAGAGCCCAGAAGAGGAAGCAAAGAGTAGGGTGAACCTTGGTGGAAATGGAGGTGTGGTGTCTGATTTTGGAGGGCTTTGAATGTTGGGCTGCTGCCAAATAAAGTTTGAATTTTACTTGGTATAAAACAGAACCACTGGAGATTTTTGAGCAGGGGAATGACATGACCAGATATTAATCCTAATCATATCACACATGAGTACCATGTGTGGGTTATAGACAGTACAAGAATACAGATGGGTCATAGGAACCTGAGAAGGAACAGGCAGGGAAAGCTTTACAGAAGCTGGAACTGAGCTAAAAGAACAACTTTGAATAGTCGGAGAAGGAGGGCTAACTTCTAGCTTAAAACATTCCTTAGAATCTGCACTTTTATTAATTAAAAACTTCTTAGTGAAAACCCTTAGCTGACTGAGGTTGGATATGACTGATGGAGTCTGGGGAATGAGAACCACTGTGCTGCCTCACCTGTCTCCCCCTCCCCCTGTTGGACACTACTCCACTTTGCCCTTCCCTTCATTGATTTGTAAAGCAGACAGCTCAACCTTCCCTTTCCTTCATTGATTTGTAAAGCAGAGAACTCCACCTTCCTCTCCCTTAATTGATTTGTAAACAGGCAGGACCTCCACTCCTGGCTTCCCTCCCCCCCGCCCCCATTGATCTGTGTCCCAGCCTAGGGTTTCGAGCCAGTGGGAAATTTAAATGTACACTCACCAATCACTGTACAGCTTATGTAACCTGGCTATGGAACCTCTATAAAACCTGCACAAGGTCTGTGCCCCAAAGCACTGTCTGATTTGGTCATGTACCCTGACAGTCCCTCAGTAATAAAATCCACTTTTTAAATTTAATCTCGAGGATCTTCTGTCTCGCTTTATTGGGGTACAACACCCCAGTCTGAACCCTTTTCCAGATCCCCACAGCTCCTCTCCAGGTACCATTAGGTAATAACCCCTTTAGCTAAGGAATCTGGTTTAGTTATTTGTTCCTGTCCCCCTTTTCTCCAGTGCTGATTTTGTAGAAATTCCCATGTCAAAGCCCCAGTTTCTTCTTTTGTATGCATGTCATTCAGACTGTCTGCCTTGTGTTTCACTATTTTTTTGAGGCAGTTGGGGTTAAGTGACTTGCCCAAGGTCACACTGTAAGTGTCAAGTGCCTGAGGCCAGATTTGAATTCACGTCCTCCTGATTCCAGGGCTAGTGCTGTGCTTACTGAACCACCTAGCTGCCCCCACCACATCTGAATTAGGAACTCCAGGTGGGTCATAGTGGTGGGAATTTGGGAAGGAAGTGATGTCCAGAGAACTAGTAGGTGATGATAGCAACACAGTTTGCAGTCATGATGCAATTTTAGAGCCAAAACAGACCTTTAAAATCACGTAATGATCTTTTACAGATGAGGACACTGGAGGCCTAAGGAGATGAAGTGTCTTACCTAGGGAGGAGAGATCAGTGATTGGTCCAAGGCCATACAGCTTTCTATTTCTTTATTGGGTCTGTGTTCTCCTAATTCTTTCCTTTCAGTTCAGTGGGTCCAGTGAGCTTGAAGAGATGCTGGGACTGAGACAAGGTTTTTTCCCAATACACATAGAAGGCACCAAGGTTCCTCGGGCAGCTTGGTGGGGTCATAGTGCATAGAGTGCAGGACCTGGAAATCTAATCTTTCTTAGTTCAAATTGGGCCTCAGAGCCTTACTAGCAGGGTGACCCTGAGCAAGTCACTTAACCTTGTTTGCCTTAGTTTCCTCATCTGTAAAATGAGCTGGAGTTTCAAGGAAATGGCAAACCACTTCAGTGTCTTTGCCAAGAAAACTCCAAGTGGGGTCACAAAGAGTCAGATATGACTGAAAACATGAATGAATGAAAGACTCAGACCTACATTTGAGTCTGGGTTTGTCCAGGCTTGCACTGATCATTGTAATAAATCCTCCCTAGGGCCTCTTGCTCTCAGTCCCCATCTAGTGCTGTGGAGTTTTTGTTTGTTTCTTTTTTTTCCCTTTCCCTTAAAGGTATCTCTCCTCCCTGAATTACTCATCCTCCACCTCCCTCTCCCTGACCTTCAATAGGGAGCCTGATTTTCTCCACTCTTCTGAGGGACCTGGCCTGCTCATTATAATTATACATGGTTCAGTTACTTTTTTGTGCATTCTATTCCCGTTGTGGTGGACCAGGGGGGCCCAAGATCTGAACAAATCTGACTGGCTCGACACGATTTATTCTGTTCTTACTGCTTTCCACTTTCCATTTCTTGCCTGGAAAAAAGCCTATCTTTTGAGGCAGAGTACTTGCCTCACCAGGTTGTAGAAGGAGTTTCAGGGTAAAAATTGGGCCCAGTAACCCCTGGAGGCTGGGGTGGGGTGGGGGGGGGTCAGAGAAGGAAAGGTAGCTCAGGGGCTTTTTTATACCAGGGGGCTTTACAGCCACCCACCCCCCAGTAAGGACCAAGGCTTTTGCTACTGAACTTTTTTGCCTCCTCCAGATCTAGATCCTCTAGATCTAAATCTTGTCACTGGACCCCTAGGGTTTGGGTGGAGAAAGTAAGGCTTGTGATTTTGCATAGCCCTGCCTCACTTAAATCCAATTCACTTGCAAATCTTGGTATCTTCCTGACTCCATTTTTTTCCTTTGGTAGTTTTCAGTTTGTTTGGGATGGGGGTGGGGGTGGGGCAGAGAATGTAATCAGTAGCTTTTAATGAAAATAAGATAATTTGTATGCTCAGGGAAAGTGTTTTGGGACAACTTCCTGTATCTGTTATAAACTGCTGTGGACTTAGAATGAACCGGAAGAGGGCTGGAAGCCTAGCTGGTGTGATATTGGAGTTTGACCCCATGTACTTGAAATGCCCTCAGCTTCTCCTGGAAGCCAGCCTGGCAATTGACTGGTATTTATTAATTGGGCCTGTGATGTGCCAAAGCCCTGTGCCAAGCCCATCTTCAAAATACACATGTATATGTGTTTATATGTGTGTGTAAATATGTGTATGTCTGTGTGTGCCTTTCCCCTGTGGCTGTATGAGTTAGAGGCACAGAACAGAATACTCAAATCTCTGCTGGCTTAGTGTTAGGTTACTCAAAGGTAATCAGAGTCCCTGGCACATAATAGGCACCTGATAAATGCTCACTGATTTGGTGGTGGGTGAGTTGACTGGAATATATTACTATTAAAACATTGTGTAGGAGAAGCAGCTGAAGGTCATCTGGGAGCAGAAGGGGGTGGGTGGGTGGGGAGGAGCCAAACCTGTAGCAAGAATGAGAGTTAAACTGTGTGTACCATGGAGAGGATGTCACCAAGATCATGGTCTGGAAGACATGGACAGAGACGACCAAGGAAGAAACACTGGAGCAGAGCCCAATTCCTGTCCTGTATGACAAGGTTGGACATTAGCAAGTCCTGTTGTATGACACTGAGGCAAAAATCCTGCTTTATAAGGGGGCTAGAAGTTGTTAATGGTGCTGCAGAAATATTGCTGGCTCTAGTAACCAGGGTCCCAGTTTAGTATGACTGAGTTGTTAGAAGTGGAGGGGGCCAAGTCTTCATGACCCCACAGACATGACTATGCATGGGGTTTTCTTGGTAGAGATATGGAGTGATTTGCCATTTCCTTTTACAGTGGATTAAGGCAAACAGAGGTTAAGTGACTTACTTAGGATCACACAGCTAGTAAGTGTCTGAGGCCTGAATTGAACTAGGTCTTCCTGACTCCAGGCCTAGCCCTCTATCCACAGAGCCATCTAGCTGCCTCTGATTTTAATTGAAAGATTTTACAGATTAGGTAACTGAAGTAGTTTTGCTTGTCAGTTTATTTACATTTGTATAGGTGGTTAGGCTTCCACTGAAATGATCTCATTTGATCCCAAAAACCAACCTAGTGAGGTAGGGAGGGTGGGTGTTCTTATCTCTACATTTTTGGCTAGGAAATTACAAATGACTTTTCCCAAGGCTAGTAAATAAAAATAAGGCCTAGAACTAGAATCCCAGTTTTCTACTTCTTGGTCCAGTTATCTTTCAGTTTATGGGAACATCTCTGAGACTGCATCAGACGTGAACATCATAGAGCCACTGAAGGAAGCCCAGAGGTTGGTTCAGGGAAAAGAGAAGGGCCTGATGCTGCTCTGCTACTATCTGTGGGTGTGGTATACTGGGCAAGTCCCCTGACCTCCTGGGCCTACACTTTCCTCAGTTGTAAAAGAAAGAGGTTGGAGCAAATGCTCCCCAAGTTTCACCCCCCATTTTGCCTATGTTTATGCATTAGGAGTTTTGAAAGACCTCTAGTATTTCTCGAACTAAATTGCCAAAAATTCAAACTCTCCTGCAGAGAGTGAAACTTGGATGGGCTGGCCATGTTGTTCAAATGTTAAATAAATGTAAGCTTGCCAGAAAGACTATTTAACTGAGAACTCACCCAGGGCAAGTGCTCACATGGGGGTCAGAAGAAGCAATACAAGGATCTCAAGGTCTCTCTTAAGAACTTGAATTGATTGTGTGACATGGAAGATACTGGCAGGAAACCAACTGCCCAGCATGGTGTGTCCACATCAGAGAAGGTGCTGTGCTCTATGAGCAAAGCAGAATTGCCATAGCCCAAAAGAAATGGGAGATGCCCAGAGTTAGAGAATCCACCCTAAATGTTCATATGGACTGTTCGTGCCCAATCTGTGGTTCAACATTCTGAGCCTGAGCTCCTGTTGGTCTGACCAGCCACAGTCAAATTGACTCTAACATAGTGATGTCATTTTGGTCTTCAAGAACAAAGAACAACTACCAACCAAGCAGTCAGTAATATTTGCCTAGAAGACCTGATCCTTCTCCCTAAGGAAACAATCTGTGTTAGAGATATGGGTAGACAAAAGCTATCTGCCTAGATAAAGATGCTTGAGGCTCTGGGAATTCCAGGGCCTGGTTGCAGTTTTCCTATTCACTTAGTTTCTTATCTATCCAATAACAATAACAGCTCATTTCTTGTCTTTCATTTAAGGTTTACAAAGCACTTTTCTCACCATAAACCTGTTCCTAGTTCTGAGTAGAAGCTGTTTACCAGTGAAGACCAGCTGCTGCAATTAAAGTGTTAGAGTTGTCTGTCCCAGGAGAAACTTGAACACAAGCCCCCCCATCAGCTCTCTCATATCCCACCCAACCCTGCACATTATTACCACACTCCAGGCAGGCAGTACAGCATTGTTAACCCCTATTTTGCATAGGAGTAAACTGGGGCTCCAAGGGGTTTCAGTGACATGTCCGTGTCACATAATTTAATAAGTGACTGAAGGGGCATCTGAAGTCAACTTTCCGACTCCCTCATCTAGCATGATTTTCGCTGTGCTGCATGGCCTCAGATGACAGCACTGCCATGTGTGAAGGTGATTTGAAAAGTTCAAATGCTACCCACATGGTCTGGGGGATTATTTTCAACAATGCCCCAAACTGTGCTTTGTTTGCTTCCTCCGGGTCTGCTTTCCTTCTCAGCTTTAAGCCTTCACTTTCTCCCTTACTTAGAGGGCAGCAAGGTCAGGGGTTTTCCCAGGGTCTGAGTACATTGTGTGTTTTCAAATTTGCCTTGACCTTTCCAGTAAATGGTGAGATAGAGTAGTGTGTATTGGTGACTGGGACATTCCAGGTGATTTCTCTTTTCCTTCTGGGCAGCTGTGGCCTCTGGAAGGGAATACTTGTGATGAGGGTCACCACAAAATGATGGAGTATAGGGTTAGGGGTGCTTGAGACACCAAACACCAACATGCCAGGTCCTGCTGAATGAATTCAACTCAAGTCTTCTCTCAGCCAAAGAAAAGCAAAGTTTATTAAAAGTTTACCATATTGGGTAGACTCTTAAGGAGCCTCGCTATCTGTAAGGCTTGTATTGGACATAGAACAAGTCTGTGCTAGAAAATTCTATTGCGCTGTCACACTCATGGAGGCACAATGGGGTCTTATATACACAAAGGTTGTGGGAGGAATCTAGGGGTGGTCTAGAGGAGGAATTTGGGGAGAGTCTTCAGGAGGAGTCAAAGAGGTCAGACTCCAGTAAATAGAGTGAAGGTGCCGGAGGCTACCTGGAGACCACAGACAATGGTGGGGCCAGGCCTGTTTCTGGGTGTAACCCTAGAAGATCTAGGGTGGGGGCTAGCTGGATAATGGAGGGCCATGCTAGTAACATAGGTTTGGGTAGAGCTGCAATGTAAGGCATATGGCCTCATGCAAATGCCCTCTGTGGGAAGATTCCAGGGGAGCTCAAGGAGGTTCCCATCACCTGGGCTGTGTCATGTAATGGAGACTGGCTCCCTTTAATTTCCTTACCCACAGAGAACGACAAAACCATCTCTCTAAATGTCGTCATTCTTCATGCATTTGTGGAAAAGTTGTTTAAATGAGAGCTAGAGAGGACAGATATTGTTCCAATTAAAAAAATGTTAAGAGTCTGTAAAACTGTAGAGAGCAGTGAACCTGACTTCAGATCCTGGCCAAATTCTAGGAAGGAGTGGTGGGGATTGAGATTCAGGGTGTTTCCCCTTGTAGAATTGTAACCTTTCAAGTAGGAATTACTTTTGCTTCTGGGTATCATCAGCTCTTCATCCAGTGCTTGGCACATAAGAAGACAGCCCTTAATAAATGCTTGTTAATTGATAGATTGACTTACAAAAGGAAGAGAGAGTCATGAAAAGCCAGCATGGCTTCATTAAAACAATTCATGCCTGACTAATCTCATTTCCTTATGAAAAGGTTACAAGACTGATAAATGAACAGAATGTTGTAGATGTTGTTTAGGGTTTTTTTTTTTTTCTTGTAGATCAGTTTGAAAGAGGTGAGATAAATCTTGGTACAGTCAGGTGGATTGGGGACTCGTTGAAAAGATGGACTCCAAAATTAGTTTGGTAGTGGCTCTGGATGAACTTGGAAGGTTTCCAGTGGAGTGTCCTGGGGATCTGTGTTTTAATATTTTTATCATTATGTTGAATAGACAATAGAGATCATTTATACACTTTTCTGATTTCAACTGGAACAGATAGGAGGGACAGCTAACTGGTGGAGTGTCAGCATCACAGAACAGAATGCTGGGCCAGATCTCATAGTCTTACATTTCTGGTCAAAAAGTCATCCTCACACACCACTTGGAAAAGCCCCAGTGGTTCTTTTAGTCTTCTAGGTCAAAATGAGTCCGTAATATATCAATATGGCAACCAAAAACCATGGTTGATCTTAGGCTGTAATGAGAGAAATGTAGTATGTGACAGAGGTATCAGGTACACTGCTCAGGACCAGTTTAAAATGTCATTGGGAGATATTTAACAGACTAAATAAAAACACAATAAAACATAGATGATGTTAAGTGGTTTTCTAACATGTAACATGTAGGGCTTCTTATGTACTCATTTACCATCCCTAAGAGAAGCAGGTTTAGATCAGATATAAGGAAAACCTTTCTAACAGTGAGAACTGTCTGAAAAGAGTCTCTGGCTCTTGTGGCAGGGAATGGTTTGCCCCTTGATGGTACTCTTCAACTGAAGGCTCATGGACCACTTGTCTGGAGTGTTGTAAAGTCAAGCATGAGCAGCTTTCCAAAGGACTGATGCTGTGAACAGCTTTTCGAGGTTCTCATTACACAGTATAGTGAACTCTCTATTCAGTAACAAACTAAAACAAAACATTCAAAGAAAATCAAGGTACAGCATTCACTATGTCACAACTCAACAACTTATCACTAAAATGACCACATAGTTTTCACCAAATGGTCACATAGTTTTAAACAAAGTACATTCATTTAGTAACTCACTCATTCAGTCATTCTTAAGGAGGCTTAAGGATGCCTCCTTAAAGGACACAAAGTACAAAAGTCAAAGTCCTCCACCCATGTGGTACAATTAAAAGTTACAACTTCAACAGTCACTATTCAGTACCCTCTTAAGGTATAGTGGAAAGTACCAAAGCCACCCACCTAGGTTGGGTCACAAGCAAATTACAATTTCATCAGTCACTACTCAGACAATTTCATTAGTCACTACTCAGTACCCATGGAGAGGTCTTCTCATCTTGACTTGAGGTAAGCTATCATCTTCTGTGGTCCTAGTTCCCACCCAAATCCTAACCAACTGCCACCTGAATTCAAAGGCAAACAGCTCCTAGCTCCTTGTCCGGCTCCCTGTGCAGTTTCCCGCTCCATATTGAAGCTCACAGTGTCCAGTCCACCTCAAATCTCTCACAGTCTCTGTTCCTGGGAAGACAAGGCTTAACAAAGCCTGAATAACATTCATACAAAGTACTGGCACCACAGTCATGCTTCCTCAGTCTTTGGCAGCTCCCAGAAGTCAGTAGCTTCTCAGCCTAGTTCTTGGAAGAAGTTTTGCCACCGCAAATCTGAGTTCTGTGTCAATCCTCAGTTCTCGTTTTTCTTCTCAATTTTCAGTCCAGCTGTAGCAGCCCAGCCTCCAGATGCTCGCTGAAATTCTCTGTGTCTCTCTCTGTCTCTCTCTTGTAGCAGCTGCTCTGCTTCCATGATGCTTACCCTAAGAAATTTTGTCTCTCTTAACTGGGGCTTTTCCTTATATATGGTATTAGCTTCTCCCTGTTCAGCCCGTTCCTGTTATGTCAGCAACTTGGGTTCGTACCGTGTTCCTTTACAGAGGCTTAGTTTGAAACTAAGTGTACTTAGTTACCTGTTACTTAGGTACTTAAGTACTTAGGTACCTGTTAGCTTGGCAATACAAAGGAATCTTCAAATTTCATTACTATTACAAGTGTTGGAGAGCTGGGCTGGGGGTGAGGGGCTCTCTTCTAATGTGAGATGTGGATCGTAAAAAGTTCACTGTGTGGTGTAGTAAAACTATGTTGGGGAAGGAGGGTGTTAGGAGGAAGACAACTGGCAGTTGGACTAGGTAGACAATCTCTCAGATCCATTCCAGTCTTTTATCTTGCGATCCTTCTCCATGTTCTAGATAAACCTTGAACATGATTTTCCTTCAGCACGTCTCACCACGTTATGACCCACCTGTGTGTGTTCTTGGCCACTGGAGTCTTGAAGCCTTCCATGTAACATACACATGGCTTTTCATAAGCAAGGACTTAATGTTTCCTTGAGTGGAATTTTCTGCTCCCCAAAAAAGCCTCCTTTGCTGTGCCCCACCCCTTTACATATTTCACTCTGATGAGCTGACACTTTGCCCACACCCCTAAATCCATCCATCTCAGAGCTGGGCAGGATGGGGTAGGGGAAAAGAGGGTTGTTATTCTCCTTAGGTTTTTGCCGAAGACCAGATCTGGATAGGAAGCTTTAAGATAATGTCAAAGTAGGTGGAAAATATACCATACCTACCATAGTCCCCTCATTTTACAAAGTAGGAAATTGAGGCTGAGAGGTTGAAGGAACATTCTCAAAGTCACCCTATTAGTAAGAGCAGAACAGATTCTGGGACCCAAAGTGTATAGATGTGTGGAGTAGAAAAAGATTTTAGGAGTAATTTAGTCCTCTTGTCAAAGGGGGAAAAAAAGAAAACTTAAGCGATTCTACCTAGCCTTTATGACCTTCTAGGAGTATAGGATTCCAGGGGGGAGTCAGAGGATTAGAGCTGGGACCTTAGCACTCATCTAGATCAGGCTTCTTATTTTACAAGTGAGGAAACCAAGGCTCCAAGAGGCTGAATGAAGATTTTCCTTCAGCACATGTCTTGCCATGTTATGGCCCTACTCAATTAACAAACTATAAATTCCTCTTTGTTTTGTTTTGTTTTTTGCCTTTTGGAGGGCAGTTGGGGTTAAGTAACTTGCCCAAGGTCACACGGCTAGGTTTTTGTTTGTGTGTGCGTTAAGTGTCTGAGGCGGGATCCGAACTCAGGTCCTTCTGACTCCAGGGCCAGTGCTCTACTCACTGAGCCACCTAGCCACCCCCCAATTCCTCTTTGTTTTTAAGGCCCTTTACAATCTGACCCCAGCTGATCCTTTTAGCCTCATTATATATTACTTCCCTTTTTCTTGTCCCCTGTGGTCCATCCAAACTGTCCTTTTCTTTGTTCCTCATCCACAGCATTCCTCCCTCCATGCCTTTGCAATGATGCCCATCTTCTGTGTCTGGAATGCACTCTCTCCTCACCTCTGCCTTATAGAATCTCTTACACAAAAAGTTACTAAACAGTATGTGGCCTTGGATCCAGTCATACTCTCCAAGATCAAAGAAATAGACAAAAAAATAGTCTATGTGCAAAAGTATTTATAGCTGTTCTTTTGTGGTGGCAAAAAACTGGACACCCTGTACCTCTGAAACCTGTTCCACTGATGCTTCCTGCCTTTCTTGTTAGGTGGAGATCTGAAGCAGGTACTCCGTGTCTTTGCTTCTCTCCTCTAATCTGTTCCCACATCATGCCTTTGCTTACCATTTAAAGGGCAACTAGACCAGCCAGGGAACACAGTTGGTATGGTTCATTAACCTTGATGGTACTTGAGGGCTCATATCTTCATTTCATTCCACTTTCCTGTTACCGGGGCCCTGAGTTTTGATTGGGCTGTTGTTGTTTAGGTTTAATTGGTGCCTTTGTGTGATACTCATAATCATCCCCCCCAGTTCTCATTTTCTATCCCCAGTGAACCCTCCCTTGGAATAGAAAAGAATAGCTCAGTTAAACCAGCTGACACAGAGACTTTGTCTGACAGCATATGTCCTAAACCTGTTGGCCCATTTCTTAGACATGATCAAAATTACCTACTCCATCAGTTCATACATGTCTTCTCAGGAGCTTTGAAGGATCAGAACCAGAATTTCAGCCCTCGGGCTCCTGAGTCCCTTTTCATTATAACACGAGTGACATTTCCAGCTTGCTCTTTTGATCTCTCATCCACTGGAGCATTCAGCTCTGCTTGAGATTGAAACAAGGAAGCCCAGTGGCCAGGACCCAGCAGAAGGCCAGTGCAGGAGTTGACAAACTAAACAGTGATCTTCATGTGGGTAATTCAGTTTATAAAGTCAGGCTTTCATCTCTTTGGGAGAGTACAGTATGATCTTGCAGCTTTCAAGTCCCCATGAGGAGTACAAAAGCTCCAGATGTCCCACGAAGATGAAGGATTTCTTCATGTTTGCATTCGACATTTTCTCTAGAAACTGCTCAAACAGTGGGTGAGAAGGAAAGGATCTGCCAAGATCCACAGAGAAGAGATTACTCATTTGGTGGAGATGAATTTTACTGCTCCATCAGATTCTGAAATAATGTTTTCAACATTTTATTCTTCCGTTCAGAAAACCTTGGGTGACTCACTGCCCTTTAGTGAATAAAGACCTGACTCCTTGTGTGCCATCGAAGGTCCTTCACTCTCTGGTTCTTGTCTGTTTCTAGCTGTATCTTCTGCCAGTCCCCAACATGGATCTTTCTCCCTTCTTCCTACTATGATACAGTCTCTTGATTCTTCTCCATCCAGGTATCCTTCCCCTTGAGACAGTTTCCACTGGTCAGATCATACTCTGAGCATTGTTTTTGGGTAAAGTTGAATACAAAACTCTGCTACTAAGGGCCTACCTGTGTGGTCTTTTGCTGACTTTCAGATCTCCTTGGTGCTATAAAATGAGAAAAACGGGCCAGCGACTATATTTTGACAAAGACATCAATAAACCGGAGTGACCATGAATGAGGTTGACCATAGTGACCATGTCTTGGTAGCGAGGTGGCAGAAGAGACGAATACTGGGTATGGGATTAAGAAGGCCTGGGTTTGCATCCTACCCCCAGCACTGACTAGCTAGGTGACTCTGGGCAAGTTATTTAACTAATATCTGTGAACCTCAGTTTCCTCATTTGTAAAATAAGGATAATAAGCCTAAGGCTCCGATGGGATATGCAGATATATGTAAAGTACTTGGTAAATCTTTAGGCACTATATAAATGTTGCTGATTATTATTATTATGTGAAAAGCAGCTAGAAATTACTGACCTGGGTAAGAGAACACCTTGGGGGGGGTTGTGGAGAGTGGGCTAAGGAGGAGGAATGAACCCAATGGTTGTCTTCAGTCCTCTGATGGGGATTACTATATGGAAGAGGGATTAGTCTTCTTCAATGTTGCACCCATGAGAAGAACCAGAAGTTGTGGGTTGAAGTTGTAGGAAGCCCAACGTGAGCTTCATACAAGAAACACTTTGTGTATTAGTTAAGAGCTAGCCCTGAATGAACCCAAATACCATTTGAAGTAGTCACCTCACTGCTTCTTGTATCAGTCAGACATGGTCTGGCCTTTCAGGATTGCTGTAGTAAAAGATTCTTTCATTGGGGGAAATGATGGCCTAGATTCTAGATCTGAGCTTTGCCTGGGTCTCTGGAAAGCTTTTGTGAGTTATAGGGCTATTCCTCTCTCTCAATCATCTTAAACAAGATCCAGGCTTCAGAGGAAAATATTGCAGGCAGGATGAATGTCCCCAGTGTGAGTTAATTTTAACACTGAAAAACAAACCAAGTATATGTGTGAGTTGCCAAAGGGGTGGGGAGCCCCTAATCCTTCAGGCTAGATTTAAAATACCTTTATGAATAGAATGTTTTTGATGGAGTTCTGCTCTTGGTAGGTGTGGGCTGACTGAAAAGGAAACTTGGGGTGGGGGCCCTGCCTGTCACTGTCTTGACTCAGCTTATTAAACTTTCCAGGGAGAATTGTGTTGTAATTTGTGTTTCTTTCCTCCAGAATTCATAGGGAGCAGTCAGATTTTGTTCCCTGGTGAATACCTCTGGAAGGGCCATTGGGCACCTGAATTCCACAGGGATAGCCCAGGTCTCTTTCCAAGGGGGTAGGAAGCTAGTTTGGTTTAGCAGGGCCAACTGGGATAGTCAATCAGTATTTGAAAAGCCAGGCTGGTAGTCAGGTTAGGGTGTAACTGTAGAGCTTCTTGATTATGGATGAAGCATTCTTTGTATCAGGCAAGATGAGTATTCCGGGCAGAGGCCCAAGCAGGTCCTATTGGAAGCGGCTTCCAAGTCTCTCCATTGAAGCAGAAAACCTGGGCAGAGGAGGGGAGGGGAAGGGATGGGGTGTTTGGGGTGGGACCTGAGGCTGGGAGCTGGTGGAACAGGTATATTTATGATCACCTGACCAGGTTGGGCCTAGAGACATGAGGAAGGTGAGACAGGTTGGACAGACTGGAGGCAACAGATTTTCTCCAAATATATCCAGTTGTGCCAACAGAAGCTTAACTCTCAGGTGCCTTTTGAAGGAATCAGGGTTATCAGGTGAGGCTGGCCTTAAGAAAGGAACACTGGGGATCTGTGGGACCTGGGCTTGAAGGGCCTGGGCTTTAGGGAATGGTAAAATTAGAGGAGGGGAGTCTGACCTTGCTAAGGGACAGCTTCTCCTGAGTCTGATCTCGGAGGTTGTGCTTCATGTTTGGGGTTTGGGGAGACCAATGTGTCGGCTTGGTTGGACATAGATAGCATCCCTCAGATCATCATTGGTCAGTTTACCTCCCTCCCAGTGCCAGGGCATTTGTCCAGGATCTTGCTGGAGGAAGAAGGCATGACCCAAAGGCACCCAAGAACAGGTGTGGTGTCCAGGCAGGAACAGGATCTTTGAAGCACCAGGCCCTAGGCCTTGGAAAGTCCAATGTCCGGCCAGGCTTTCCCATACCACTAGCTGGTGTTTTGAGTGGGACTCTGTGTCTCTAAAGGCAAAAATACCTGGAAAGACCAAGTTATTGTTCTGGCATAGTGAAAAGTAAACATGAACATGAACTGTCAGTGAAAATGAAGTCAAAACCTTTGGGGCCAGGCCTGGTTTTCAAATCTCTATAACATCTCCCTCTATAAAAGGTGGCTCGAGGGTCTATAAAATAGTCTTTTCTCAAGGGCCTGATAAGTCATACTCTATTAGTCCAAATGTACTTTCCTCCCAATTCTGGCTTGTAAAACACCTGAGTTCTGGTAAGAGAATGATGAGAAAGGGTGGCAACACCGAAGAGAGCAGGGATGATAGAAAAAAAATGAAGTGACATTTTAATTTGAATTCAGTGAAATAAGGTAATTTTGGGTGGTATTTTTAAATGTAGTAATGATTTTTCAAGGCTGAGCCACTGTGTTTGAAGGCAGCCTACCTGGGGACGTTCTATGATATACGTTGTATATGAGGGTGAGCCCAAGAGTCTGTAGTTGGTTTCTTTTTCTTTCCAGGCTCATGCCTAGCAGATGGACTTCTTAGTTTGCCATGACTGGCAACATGATAGAGATAATAATAGCAAGTATTGACATAGTTCTTTTTTTCTTTAAGATTTGCATAGCCTTTTGCAAGCATTAACTTATTCGATCCTGACAACAATCCTGGGAGGTAGGGTCTATTGTTATCCCCATCTTATGAGAAAACGGAAGTAGGCAGAGGCTTAGTAACTTACCCAGGATCACACAGCTTGTTCATGTCTAAGGTAGGATTTGAACTCGGGTCTCTGACTCCAGACCCAGTGCTCTCAGCTGTACCAGCTAGCAGCTTCCAAATGCTATTTAAAATGGCATGAATGAAATAAGACTACATACATATATATATGTATGTAAATGGAACTTTTCGCCTCCTTGAAGGGTCATTGGACAAAGTGTGTGGAGTGTCAACCCTCAGAGGAGCTGGAGAAGAAAAGTGGGAGAAGAGGCAGACTGAACTTTTTTTGTCTTTTCATTTCAGATCTAAACGATGAGCTATCCAGGCTATCCTCCCCCCGGAGGGGGCTACCCACCAGCTGCCCCAGGTAAGGGAGTCTGGGTTCTCCATATTCAGTATCAGTTGAGTATTTTCTCCCCTCACCATCTTTTCCCCAACACCATCACATACAAAGTGAGTGGATATCGAATCCCAACATATAGGGAAATGGTTCGTAGAAAGACAAAGCCGAGGGGAGCAGGAAATGGGGGTGAGGAGTTGTGAACAACAGCCACACAGAAAGGGAAACTAGACCAGAGGTGTTTGGCATGTTCTTCACACAGCCAGAGGCAAAGGGATGGAAAGAAAGCCCTGAGGAGGAGAATATCATTTCCCGTCTTTTCTATCCCTGGGTCCCCTGAACAGAAGCACTACAAGGCTGGGTGTGCTGTTTAGATGACTGCACCACCCCCTGAGATGACAAGGAGACTTTCCCATAGAAAGTGGGACATAATGATTTAGTCCTAGAGCCCCTGCAGATGCATTCTCTTGGGGGCTGTGTCTAGAGATGTATGAATGAGTGAGCAAGCATTTCTTAAATGCTCACTGTAGGCTAGGAACAAAGCTCTCCTTCCAGAGTTTTCATACTCTCCCTGAGAAAGATTATAACACAAACACAAGTGGGCCAGGGGCAGACCTGATAACAGTTTGCAGAGGTTTGGCTCTTCCCCAAACATCAATTGCAGGGGACCTGATTTTTTGTTTTCTATACAAGGCAAAAACTACTCTTTTGCCCTGTTCAGAGTCTCAGGATCTAAGTCTTTTCCCTCTACTGTTTTTTCCTGGAATAGTGCTCAGTCATCAGTCAGAAAGGAAACACCAGGGAACCCATGAAAAGGGGGGGAAATATGGCTAGTGACCTTGTGCTCATCCTTCTCGTGGTATTGGCTTGCTAGGGTAGGTAAGAAAACAGACACAGCACCAGCTGCTTCCATCCCAACGTGGAACTCCGAACATCTTTCTGGGCACCCTTCAGTTGCCTGGGATTTGGAAATCTTGGACATTTCATCACTGAAAGGGACCTTTGAGATCCATTCCAATCTCTTTGTTCTCACTTGAGGACACTGAAACCCTATAAGGAGATGGGACTTGTCTGGTTGTTGTAAAAATGGCTGATGACAGGTCTCTTTTTTATGTTATAGACTTCCCTCTCAGGAGAATCCATTATAGGTGTTAAACAAGAAATGGTGCAGAACAGGGTTTGTTGCTCAATGGAATGGATGAGTGAGTGCTCATTTTAGTGACTCAACTGTGCCCCAACATTATGCTGAGGAAGAGCAAGCCGGGTGACATTTTAGGTGGAGAGCATGCAGAGGAGCGTAAGCGGGGCAGTGAAGGGCCGAGAGGCAAAGGACTGGACCAGATCTCCCCCAACGCCTGAGATTGCTTGGCTCCCTGACAACCGATGGGGCTTAGAAATGCCTCTCTGGAAAGCAGCGCAAGCTGCCCAAGGAAGGACTTGTAATCTCTGTGCTCTGGGTAACTGAGCTAAGTCCTATAAAGGCCCTATAAAGATGCCATTACTTAAGAGCACAGAGACACAGCCTTGTTAAAAGAACTTAGGCTAGAATTAGTAATGCCTTTAAAAGCTTCCATTGATGGGTGGTTGTTTTAAAATCTAACCCAGATCTCCTGCTTTTCCACTTAAGAAGAAAACAATGCAATGAGAGTAGATACAAAAGATTTAGACCCTGGCCATTTTTAAGAGAAAGAGTGTCATGATCTTGTGAAAGGCCTATTTGGCAGAAACATGGGTGAGACATTCAGTAAATATTGAATTTCACATATCATTACAAAGAATAGGCTCCAGCAAAGTGTGCTTTCTAGCAAATGATACTTTTCTGATTTTCCTCATAAAATTGGATATAGATTCCACTGGAAGAAAAAAATTATCCTTTAGATACCCTTTTTCAGAGTAGAGAAAACCTTTAAAAATGATTTACTTTAAAGGGGGAAACAGAAAAATTTGTTTGGTAAAACATTAGACACTTACTAGCACTGTGACCCTGGGCAAGTCACTTAACCCTGTTTGCCTCAGTTTGCTCATCTGTAAAATGAGCCAGAGAAGGAAATGGCAAACCACTTCAGCATCTCTGCCACAAAGAGATAGACATGACAGAAATGATTAAACAACAACAGAAACATTAACAGTGTTCATCAAGATATCTCAAATTTTCTGAATATACTGCACTCTACTTAAAAGAAACTACACTTAAAAAATCCTTGATATTAAAATCCTTGAAGAATACTAGAAACTTATCCTCTGAGAGAGACAGCAAGCTCTAAAGCTTTGAAAGTTTGTAAACTGTTTGCTTTTTTTTCAAACCTTCCTCAAACTTCAAAAACATGGATTGAGAATCAACCTTGGAGCCAAGAAGACCTGGGGTTCATCTTCCCTCTGACACACAATACTTCATCTTATCCCAAAGGAACCCAATGCCAATCTGGTTCAGCTAGGGGGCGGGGTCTCCACACTGGGGATTCCCTACCAATGAAATCACAGGTCCAAATTCACCTCCCCACCCCCTTCCACATCCTTCCAAATATTTTATTTCTAGACTTGGCATGGGAAATCATGTGATTTTTGGAAGTTGGACATTTGGCAGGTGGAGAAACCTGAGACCAGTAGACTGGGAAATAATGCCTTAGAATGAATGAGTAACTGAATTTTTCTTAATTATCTTAAGATAATTTCTATTTGTTCTTAAAGATACCTACATCATAGTATAAATATTTACATAATGGGTTACTTTTTCATTTTAGTTAGCTTCTGTAGCCTAACAAAAGTCACAATGAGCATTTATTAAGCACCTCCTTTTCAGCAGGACTGAGCACAAGCAGAGGGATGGTTTTCCTTGTTAGATAGAGCTCCCTAACTATAATATAAATGGTTCATTAGTGGGGGAAATAAGAGTGGAACGAAAAGTAGAATGGTGAATTTATGCTCCAAAGTGCTCTTGTGTATAATCAATCAGTTTATCCAGCTGCTATTATATGCCTGGTAGTCTATTTGATGCCAGGGTTACAAATACAAAAATACAATAAATAGGCCTTGCTTTCAAAGAACTAACAGTTTATTGGGAAGATTCAGCATGTTCACAGATTATTAAGTATGGGACAGATACATTTTTTTTTTTTTGAGAAAATCAAGACAGGCTTCTTGGAGGAAGTAGTTGTTCAAATTTTGAAAATCCCTAAGCATACCGAATGACCATTGGCAAGTCAGTTTACCTTCTAGGGTCTTCAGCTTCTTGTCTGTAAAACTCAGGGGTTGGAGTAGTGCATAGTAGGTCATCAATATTGTAAAATTCATTTTTCATTTGTTTTTGTTCTGTCGGCCTTTTCAGTTCTAACTCCTATAATCCCATTTTTCTATAAGAGTATATAAGGGGGAGGGGTTCCTTCTCAAGTTGGAGGATACCCAAGCTAACAAGGCCCCCTAGATGGGCTCATCCCCTATGCGCCTCATAGCAAGACTGAGCCTAATCCAGGCTAGACTCTCCAGTTGTTTCTGCATTCATCTCTCTGGGACTGGTTTTTAGCCTGGATCCTTGTTTATGTGAAAGGAAACGTTTGCCTGTCTCTCTTTCTCTACCTGGGAGAATATTGTTTTTACATTATGAGTTTTTAAACCTTTGTTCAGGACGTGTTTCTTTGGGGGCCTAGGTTTCTTTATGCTGTACTCCTACAGAGGGTTGCTTGCCCTCTTAAGCTGGGGAGGGAGGGCAGGGCTCATTATGGGGCTTTTCTGTTCTTTGCCTTTCTTTTCTTGGCCTGTCCTTTTGGTGAGTTTTCAATTTTGGACAGCAGCAGAGGGCTAGGCCTAGTCTGACAGTGTTTGCTGTTGTGTTTCAGGTGGTAATGCTTGGGGAGGCACAGCTTATCCCCCCGGCAACATGCCCCCAATTGGGCTGGACAGTGTGGCCAACTATGCTGGGCAGTTCAACCAGGATTATCTTTCAGGAATGGTAAGTCTTGCTCCTTCAGGGTGAAATGATGGAGGATTGAATTTATTTTGGCAGAAGACAGGAAAATGTTCTGCTTATGAGTCCATGATTTTGACTGTGTGACTTTCAGCCAGCAAATGTTGATTGAACACCTGTTTTTTTTGGGGGGTATATATTTAGATTCTTTGGGGGAGATGTCTGTCATAGCCCAATAAAGTCAAAGCATCTTTATACTGTACCTCTAGGGATCTTAGAGGGTCCTTGATCTAGATCTGAAAGAAACCTCAGAAGCCATCTATTCCTTACAAATCAGGAAACTGAGACATAGGGATCTTAAGTGACTTATCCAAGGTCACAAAGGTAGTATCTTCTTGGTCTGGGAAGGAAAGAGAGACAGACCATTTCAAAGAAGTGGAAAAGCCTTTGGGGCGGGGGGAGGGGTTGAGGGAGGGGGAGATATAAAAATAAATATAAATATAAACCTCCCTAAGCTAGACTAAGTCAGCCTCCTTGACTTTGGGATCCTGTCTTTGGCCCAATGACAACAGCTCCTAACTGGAGTGGGGAGAGAGCTGGGCTTTGCAAAGAACACCCTGACTTCTTTATTATCAAGTGTGAGCCCATGAGGATCAGCCTCAAGAAAGAGGGAAGAGTGTGGGGATTGCTGTGATCATTACCGATAGATCTTGGGCTGGGCTCACTCTTATTTGGCAGTGGTTTAAGCTTTTATGGAGAGTGGTTTTTTGAGGTTGTGTATTTTTTTTAATTGCTCCTCTATTGTGATATTTTTATTCTGTTTGTGCTTTTTCAGGCTGCTAACATGTCAGGGACATTTGGAGGAGCCAACATGCCAAATATGTATCCTGGAGCGCCTGGAGGAGGTTTCCCACCCATTCCTCCGGGGGGGTTTGGGCAGCCCCCTCCTGCCCAGCAACCAGTGCCCCCTTATGGAATGTACCCACCTCCTGGAGGAAACCCACCCTCAGGAATGCCAGCTTACCCAGGATACCCTGGGGGCCCTGTGCCAGGCCAACCCATGCCACCTCCTGGGCAGCAGCCTCCAGGGGCCTATCCTGGTCAGCCACCAATGACCTATCCAGGGCAACACCCAATGCCACCGCCTTCCCAGCAGCCAGTGCCACCACCTGGGCATCAGCAACCGATGCCAGCCTACCCTGGATTCTCAGGATCAGTCACCCCAGCCGTCCCTCCATCACAGGTGAGATTCAAAGACAGTCTCTCCTGCAGGTTCCCTTGACCTCACTTCACAGAGCATGGTTTCCAGACAATTCACCTTTCTGGTTGTCCTTTGCTGAATATGTTCCATTTTGCCAATTCAGCCTTAAAATGTGATATCAAATGAGGAGTCAGTACGGCGTAATGAAAAGAGAGATGGATGTGGAGTCAGGAGACCTGATCTCAGGTTCCGATTCTGGTACTTACCAGCTGTGTGACTTCTCCTCTCTGGGGCTGCCACAAAGTAGCAGAAGTAGATCTGCTGATCTTCTGACCCCAAAGCAAGCACACATTCCAGTACTACAAACATTCACCGAAGCCAAGGCTCTGCCTTAGGTGTTCGTGGGGACTTTGTGTCTGTCCAGCCTTGTGAGCTCAGAGGCCCGAGAAGCCTCTTAACCTCTTTCTCTGTCTTTGGTTAGCATGGAAAACGAGGCACCATCCCAGATGCTCCCTGCTTTGATCCCCTGAGGGATGCAGAAGTCTTACGGAAAGCTATGAAAGGATTTGGTGAGTGTCCTAGGAGGCCCAGGTTGGGTGGATGTTAGATGGAAGGTGTGGACCTTGGTGTCTAAGCTTACCCCCTTGTTGCTGATTTTGTATTGAATTCAGTGACCTACAGACCACTTTCTGTCCCTTCTGATGATAAAAACATGGGCTGGGGTTGACAAGGAAAAAGAAAGTTTGCATTTGGGTTGCTGTGTGTGATAGAAAGATGGAAAATAAAACGGTGAGGTTAAGGAGTAATATAGGCACTGGCTAGTTCATTTGTTTCTGCACAAATGTCATATGTCCCCTGACCAGCTCATGGCCTCTTCCTTTCTCTCCTAGGGACTGATGAACAGGCCATCATTGACTGCCTTGGAAGTCGCTCCAACAAGCAGAGACAGCAGATCCTTCTTTCCTTCAAAACAGCATATGGGAAGGCAAGTCTGGAAAAAACACAGAAGCACTAGGGCCCCCAGAAGCTAAGCATTACTCACTACCCAAGACTTATATGGGTGTGGGCACCTCCCCTCCCAGCTAATCTTCCTGCTCATGTTCTCATGGGGTTTTCATGGGGTCTGGGAAGAGTTGGGGGTGGGGAATGGTTATGGGAATAATCCCCATCTCGGACTCTTGTCATTCATTTTGCTTGCCGCATCAGGGGTTTCCCAGGTAGTAGCACTTTATTTGAATTGAGTATCTCATACCTCTGAAAGAAAACCTTGAGTCCATGATACTGTGATGGTGGAACGGAAGGACATTGGGCTAGGAATCTGGAGACAATTGTTTTGGTTCTCTTGATGTTTTTCTTCAAATGTGACATAGATGGATAGATGGATGATGGGATGGGTGGGTGGGTGGATGGATGGCTAGATAAAGATACATACATACACACATGTTTCTTCCCTTACTTATAAGCACATACAAGTTTAGTTACTTTAAAGATCACTTAGTGTGTCTTCCTACCCTATTGGAGGACCCCCTTCTCCTTTGACTTGATTAGATGAAAGATTAACCTTCTATGGTAATTGATAGCAATTCAGTTGAATTCAAGCATTTATTAAGTGCCTACTGTATACCAGGCATTGTGCTATATATGGAGGGAGACAAAAGACAAAAATAGCGATAGTTAACATTGACATAGTGCTTTAAGGTACATACATTATTAACTCATATCTCTAAAGCCATTGGCTTTATGAGGAAAGTTTTGGGTCACTTTGAATTTACTGCTTCTCTCTGCTTCTTGCCCTACTCCAGCAGAGATGCCAATGAGTAGTGAAGGTAAAGAGGGGAGAAAGGGGGCAGGGGGAAGTGGAAAAGAATAAGCATTTATTAATTTCCTGCTGTATTCTAGGCATTGTGCTAAGCACTTTTACAAATATTATCTCATCTGAAATCTTACAATGGAGAACAGTAGGGTGGATGCCTGGACAAGGCATCCATCTTCCCAGATTAAGGTCTGTTAATCTCTCTGGGCCTCAGTTTTCTCACCTGTAAGACTGGGCCCTTAATATCTACCTTACTGACCTCACATGGTTCTTGTAACAAACAAATACAAAGCATGTAAAAGTTTTTGAACACATAAAAATTCAGGTTATTATTCCTTTCAGACTCATTTTTACTGATTTTTTTAGAGAAGTACAGGGTGTGAGTCATTGTTTTGGAAGTCGGGGCAGTTGGGAGCCAGGGTATGTTATGATGGAAGAAGCACTGACTGTAGTTAAAAGTTCAGATCCTACTTCTGATGCTTTCTGCCTGTGTGACCTTGGGTAAGCCATTCTACGTCCCAAGGCCTCATTTTCTCCATCTGTGGACTCAGCTTCTGAGAGGGGTCCCTTCCAACTCCACACCTGTGATGCTGTTATAATATTGTTTCTGACTTCTTGTTTGTCCTTTCTGTCCAACCAGGACCTGATCAAGGATCTCAAATCAGAACTCTCAGGGAATTTCGAGAAGACCATCCTGGCCTTGATGAAGACACCAGTCCTCTATGATGTCTATGAAATAAAGGAAGCCATCAAGGTTGGTGGGTGGTTAGTCAATGAGTACTGTACCGAGTTATCTGAGTCTGTGACTGGAGTGGGATCCTTCCACAGTGGGGCTTGGACTTTCCCCTGGGTGGTTTGTAGTCCTGAAGCTCCTGTACAGGCTGAGACAGAGAACTGGGATTTAGGTCGATGGGTCATGATGAAGAAAAGGCCAGGGCCATGGTCAGAGGCTGATGTGGTCCAAACCAGGAACCCCAAGCAAGCTCTGGAGGAGGGTTGGTGTTCAGGGAGCATCCCTCTGTCAGGCTAAATAAGCATTACCTCCGTCACTTGGTCTGGGAGTGAATATGACCAGCCCCACCCACTGCTTTTAAAGAATTTAGGTGAGGAGACCCTACCTTTCTCTTTCTTCTAACCCAAATAACCCAGGAGGGAGTTAATCTTCATGCTTTGGGATATCGTACTCACCTGATTATTGGCATATGTAGATTTAAACTAATCTCTCATCCTTCTCTCTTCACCTTCTTCCCAGAACTGAATTAGACTTGTTTTGTTAATCTAACCTTTATTAATCATGTAGTATGTGTAAGGCAGCTAGGTTTCACAGTGGTTAGTGCTGGGCCTGGAGTTAGGAAGACTTATCTTCCTCAGTTCATATATGGCCCCAGAAACTCTGTGATCCTGGGCAAGTCACTTAACCCTGTTTGCCTCAGTTTCCTCATTTGTAAAATGAGCTGGAGAAGGAAATGGCAAATCACTCTACTATCTTTGCCAAACTTCAGTCAGGCATGACTGAACAATACGTGTAAGACACTGTGCAAAGTTCTGGGCACCAGGAAGTTGACATCTCCTCCCCCACATATCCCCTGTACATCTTCTGGCCTGTGGGTGGGAGAGTAGTGCTGCCAGTATTGCCCACCCTAAGAAAGAGGACTCGGTCATGTCCAGGGAGCCTATCAACTTTAATGATCACAGAATTAAGAGAATCCTACAATTTTAGCAGCAGCTGTTAAGTGAGAGCATCTGGCTCAGCCCCCCTGCCTCCTGACAGGTGAATGTCTGACCCCTCTAGGAGAGGTGATTGTGAACCTTCTCAAGGATAAAGGAAGTGGGGGGAGCCCACAGGCCCCCAGAGTTTTTATCATATTCTTCCTTCTGTCTTAGAGCTCTCTTGTTCATAGGCAGGTCTTCAAATTTTGGAAAGCTAGCCTAGCTTGCTCCAGTCTGGGCAATAGGAGTTATATGCATGAAGGGTCTTTAGGAAAGCCTTTCAGTTTGTCTTCCTAAAACAATAAGGATGGATTCATTGCTGCTTTTTTTTTTCCATGTCCCGGGGAGCCAGGAGTAATATCATAGCTCATTGTCTTTCCTGTGCTCTCTTCAAAAAGTGGACCCTTGATAAGTAGTTAGTGATTGCTTACTTTCCCCCACTCTGATACAGGGCGCTGGCACGGATGAAGCATGCCTCATTGAGATCCTTGCCTCTCGTAGCAATGAGCACATCCGAGAAATCAACAGGGCCTACAAAACAGGTTAGGCTGGCCTGGCGGCTTCTGCCTTGGTCACTTACAGTGTTTACATGAATATATCCGTATTTGATAATGGGGTTTCCTTTGGTGTATTGACCTCAGTAGCCTTTTATCCCATGATAGAATCCTTTTCCCTATTCCCTTCAGGGCTCCTTCCTCCTAAATCTAATCCCATCCATCCATCCATCCTGCCATACACTGTGATTGGAAGACCCATCCATCACACCCTACACGTAGCTTTCACAATTTCCTTAAAGTCACAGTGTCCACCTAGCCCCTTCTGTCCATTGACAGGTCAGTCCCGCTCTTGAGCTGGCAACATTTGCTCAACATCTTTCTTACTTTCAGAATTCAAGAAGACTTTGGAGGAAGCCATTAGAAGTGACACATCAGGACATTTCCAGAGACTTCTGATCTCACTCGCTCAGGTAACATTTCAGGAGTCACATCTCTGGGTTTTAAGGCAGGATAGGTGTGACATGGGCACTTAATTCCAAAGAAATTATGAAGTCTTAAGTTCTTCCCAGACCCTCCATGGTGGGACACACCAGGTTGTGGACATAACAAATGGAACTTTTCTTCCAGGGAAACCGAGATGAAAGCACAAATGTGGATTTGTCCCTGGCTCAAAGAGATGCCCAGGTTAGTATATAAGCACCCTAAGTGGGCACCCAAAGTGACTTATGTTCTTTTTTTTTTTTTAAGTTAGCAAGTATTTATTCACTTTGACTTCCACCTCCTTCCTGCCCCATCTTGAGGAAGAAAAAAGAAAAAGCAAAACTTTGTAACAAATACATGTTGACTCCTTCTTTTTCTTATATCTTGTAAGGGCTTAATAGGGCTCTGATTTTCCAAGACAAGGAGTTGGGATGAACTGAATTTCTTTTTGCTGGCTTTAGTGATATTTAGGAAAGGCTAGAATAATTTAAAAAAGAAAAACCACACAGTGAAAGTCAGCTTGTCATAATATCAGACAATTTCGTGTATATTTCCTTAATAGCTGCTCTACTTCATATATATGGAAATGGTTATTTTATTTGATGTTTTAAGTTCAGAATTTTAAGCTCCCCTCTCCCTTTCCCCCCACCAACTTGGATGTGTTTGAGAGAGGCCTAGTGATCATTTGTTGGAAATATTGTAGAGAAGATCCCTGTATTAGTGAACAGATTGCACTGTGTGACATAAGGTTCCTGCTAACCCTACCATACTGTGATTCTTTCCTATCTAACTGAGCTGTGATTTTGTTACTTGCCCAAGATCTCATTGCTAGATAATGTCAGGGCTGGGATTAGAACTCAAGACCCTGAAGTCCCTGGTCAGTGTTCTGTAAAATTACCCTAGATTGTCCCTTAGTGTGGAGCTCTTTGCTGCATTGATGGGGAAGAGTCTGTGGTCTTCAGGCATAGCTTAGGGTCTGTAGACCTGATCTCAGAGTCCTTCTTCCCTGCTTCAGCCACGTTTGCCTGTGCACCATCACCCCAACCTAATGCACACATTCCAGACCCTGATTGTCCAGGAAATCCTTCTGGGTTAGGGCATAATTTACAATTTCTTGGTGACCCCTGTGACCCCGTTTGTCCATTCCTGGCTCCCTGCTTGCCTTGACCTACCAAGTATCTGATTTCTCACTGGTTTCTCTGTACTCTCTGGGTCTCAAACCTGACCCTGCTGCATCACTCCCAGCCTCACTTTATGCCTTTTTTCATAATCCATGACACTTCCCGCTCCCTGCTAGCTCTTGATGGCAGCCTCCAGGTAGGGATGCCCTGAGTGGTAGCACTGGACATTGCTTTGATTGCTGTACCCCTTCCTTTTATTTCCATCTGTCCCTCAGGTACCCATATAGTTACCCATGGAGCTTTCATGGCTGACCTTCTTCCCAAGAAATAAGATGAGTTGAAGATTTGCAATATAAGGGCCTCACATTTGCCTTTTTTCCCTTGTGACCAGGAGCTGTATGCAGCTGGAGAGAATCGTCTGGGGACGGATGAATCCAAGTTCAATGCCATCCTGTGCACAAGGAGCCGAGCTCACCTGACAGCAGGTAATGAAGCCTAGAGCCATCTGGAGGCAGATTCTATTTTCTTACTTCACAATTGAATCCCCTGATGCATCTGGGAGAGGGAATAGTACAGACACAAGCCTTTCCAAGGTTGTTTTTCACTCTCTTGTTCAGGAGTTCTTAACAAAAGGTCATGAATCTCTTTGATAGTGTCTGATGTAGCCACTGGATCCTTTCTCAGAGTAGTAATATTTTTCAATGCATAAAACACATAGGATTATAAAGGAAACCAGTCTTATTGAAATGAAGATACAGATTTTTCTATCCAAATTCAAAGGCACCCCCCCCCCCCCCGAAATCTGCCCTCTTATTCTTTTAGGGATAAGTGAACCCCTACCCTAATGAAAGATTATCTGATGAATGATACTTAAAATGGGTCATCTTACTTAAGGTAGCATCATCCCCTTCCACCCAAGACAATAAGCTTTTACCTCCAAAAGAGCAAATCCAATATATACACATTTGTGTCTAATGGTAGCTGTCTCCAGGGAAGGGGTTGGAGAGGGAAGGAAAAAAAAGAAAATAAATAAATTTACACGATAACTTTATATATTTGAAAGGAATAACAGGGCAGCTAGGTGGCACAGTGAATAGAGCGCCGGCCCTGGAGTCAGAAGGACCTGAGTTCGGATCCGGCCTCAGACACTTAAAGCACACACAAACAAAAACCTAGCCGTGTGACCTTGGGCAAGTTACTTAACCCCAATTGCCGTCCAAAAAAGCCAAAACAAACAAACAAACAAACAAAAAAGGAATAACAAATTGTATGTAATAGATTTGCAGTTTTATGTGCAGTCATTTTTTTCTATTCTGCTATGTTAGGGAAATGCTTGTTTTTATCCCATAAATTAAAAATAAAACAGATAAAAATTAAAAGCAAAAAAGAAAACATTCAAGGGATCAGCTAGGGTTGGAAGGAGAGTCCCTTGTTGACTAAAAGCTATATACAATCATTTCAAATGTCAAAGCTAAAAAAATAATTAGGAGATTTTCTGGCTTCATCCTTTTTGAAAAGTGAAGCAGCTTGCCCAGGGTCAGTGGAACTAATTAAGGACAAAGACAAGACCCAGTTCTTCTGACTTCCTGGCCATTTACACCACACCGATTCTCTGTCTTCCATTAGGAGCCCCAGAAAGTTGTCACAGACATATGTGAGAAGGCACATAGACAAACTGGAACACAGAAATTGATGTGAGACATCATAGTTGGCTTGACTTCAAAAAGGATTAGATCCAGAGACTGACACCCCCTTCCTCCCATCTTCTTCCAGTCAATTAGTATTTCCTGTATGCTCTGTCCTGAGCTGGCTTTTGTGGGAGAGATAAGACAAGGAAGGTCCCTAACCTTGAGGGTACAATCTAATTGAGGAGGCAGGGCTAACACATGAAACAGTGGAGAAATACTGACTGTATGATATTGGTTCTGGCTGCTGGAGGCCCCTATGACCTGCAAAGTCTTGAGAAGGTTTTAATGGAGGAAGTGAATTCTGAGGTCAAGACTTGATCATCTTCTTCCCAAATTATGTCAGTTTCCCTTCCATGCTATCTCGTACATCCTTCCTCTTCTTTATGCTATTACAGTCTCCACTTATGTTCAACCCCTCATTACCTCTCACCTTACTATTGTAGTAGCTTCCTAACTTGTCTCCAGTCTTTCTCTTCTCTATTATGGCTCTCACACCATTGCCTGAATAATCTTTACACAATCACAGAAGCTCAGAGTCAAGAGGAACCTCATGGCTACCAAATTCAACTTGCGGCTGAAAAAGAATCTCTAATACAAACCCCTGACAAGTGGTCAGCCAGCTTTTACTCAGATCCATTGAAGACCCCAAGGCAGCACATTGCATTTTGGGGGATGCAGAAATTGGGGGCCATTTCTTCCCTGTATCCAAACCTAAATTGTTCTTTTTACACTACCTTTTTCCTCCTCTCTCTTCCATGGCAGCCTTTAGGTACATGGGATTGCTTTATGTCCAACTGAGGTGCCCCCAGATAAGCATCCTATGTCATCTTCCATTCCTTCCCCTGTTCCTTCCGTGCTGTAGACTTGGTCCTTGACCATCTTACCCCTGTTTTTCACTGCCCTTCTTAAATTATGGTTCCCAGAATGCAGCATGATTCTTCAGATGCAGCCTGGGAGCATCCTACGTCATCCTCCATTCCTTCCCCTGTTCCTCCCGTGCTATAGACTTGGTCCTTGACCATCTTAGCCCTGTTTTTCACTGCCCTTCTTAAATTATGGTTCCCAGAATGCAGCCCGATTCTTCAGATGCAGCCTGGGACAGAGGGACTTTCACCTCGTTTTCCTGGGAGATAGGATTCTAAACCTTAGCTTTCTCTTTGTGGGTTGGTTTGCATGTTATTTTGCTGACTCTTGCTGATCTGGAAGTCTGTTAAAACTCCCTAATTTTTTTCAGATTGTCTAAGCGTCACCCTCCCTGTCCTGTGCTTGTGAAATTGATTTCTTGAATCTTAATGTAAGATTATGTGTAAGAATCTTAGTGTAAGATTATGCGCGCGCACACACACACGTATGCATGTATTTCTCTGTGCATGTATAGGTATATGTGTACATATATACATACGTGTGTGAATATATATTTCCATATATATCTCCCTGTTGCATTCCATCATATTAGATTCAGCCCAGTATTCTACCAGCCCACCAAGATGCCATTGCATCCAGACGTTATCCTTCACTGTGCTTGCTATCTATCCCTGCCAGCTTGCAGTCACCTGCAGTTGCAGTGGTCTTGGTCATATATACTCCAATGCTGGCAGAAGCCTGTCTGATAGTTTCAGCAGTGTCTCAGAAACTCATTCCAGTGACAGGTCTGACTATGTCATTTCCCTCCATTAAAACTTTCATTGTTGGGAGTGGCTAGGTGGTGCAGTGAATGGAGCACTAGCCCTAGAGTCAGGAAGACCTGAGTTCAAATCTGGCCTCAGACACTTAACACACTTACTAGCTGTGTGACTTTAGGCAAGTCACTTAACCCCAATTGCCCTCTAAAAAGCAAAAAACAAACCCCAAAACAAAAAATCAACAAAAAAACCCCTTTCATTGTATGCCTATATTTTTTTGTCATTGTTCATTTGTTTCAGTCTTGTCTGACTCTTCCTGACCCTATTTGGGGTCTTCTTGGCAAAGTTACTGGAGTTGTTTGCCATTTCCTTCTCCAGTGCATTTTACAGATGAGAAAACTAAGGCAAACAGGGTTAAGTGACTTGCCCAAGGTCACAAAGCTAGTAAAGTGTCTTCATGACTCCAGGCCTGCTGCATTATCTGCTATGTTACCTAGTTGCCCCTGTATAACTATTACATGCCAAGTAAAATCCAAATTTTCTAGCCTGGCATTCAAGACCTTCCACAGTCTTAACTCTAGCTTACCTTTTCAGCCTCATTTTGCATTATTCCTATTTGCCTATTGTATATGCCACAAAACCACTAGACTACTCAAGGTATCCAGTGGATGGAGCACTGAGCCTGGAGTCAGGAAGCCCTGAGTTCAAATTGAGCCTCAGACATTTACAAGCTGTGCAGCCTTGGGCAAGTCACTTAAATTCTGTCTGACTCATTTTCCTCCACTCTAAAATAAGGCTCATATGGGGTGGCTAGGTGGCGAAGTGAGTAGAGCACCGGTCCTGGAGTCAGAAGAACGTGAGTCCAAATACGGCCTCAGACACTTAAAACACTTAACTAACTATGTGACCTTGGGCAAGTCACTTAAACCCAATTGCCCTCCAAAAAGCAAAAATAAAATAAGACAAAATAAGGCTTATAAAGTATCTACCTTGTAGGGTGGTTTTAAAATTTGGTGAAATATTACTTGTAAAGTGTTTAGCATGGTGCCTAGCACATAGAGGGTGCCTAATAAAAGTTTGCTTCCTTCCTACTCACTTTCCCAGTTTTCCTCTCTTGCCCTCTCTTCTCCCCATTCCCCCTGCCCCTGCCTCAAACAGACATATTTGCCTCTTACTGTCCTTCCCTTCAAGGCCCACCTCAGTTGCTCCCTCGCCAGTGGATCCTTCTCTGATCCCTCCTGGAAGTGACTCTTCACCCCCTAAGCTGTCCATGCATTTAATCAGAGCTTGGCTTGTTTTATAATTGTTTGTATCCCTGTCAGAAAGAAGCTCTGTCTTCTCCATGAGATGCTTCCTGTTCCCCTCAGCTGGCAGTGCCTTCTCCCCAGCAAAATTCCCTTCAGGATACTTCTAGCTGATGACTCCCCTTAGAGAAGCAAGCTCCCTGAAACAGAAGTTGCTTCATTTTTGTCTTTGCATATGTAGCCCTAGCTCAGTACTTGGCTATTGATAGGTGCTTAATGATTAGTGCTTCTTAATTGATTGATCCATGGATTTATCATACCTTCTACTAGATGATGTTAGGAATACTGAGGTTAGGGATATTTTCTTTCATCGTATCCCAAGCATCTAACATAATGCCTTAGGGAAAAAGAGACATTCACTACATGTTCATTAAATTTAATTGAATTTAGCTTGAGTTCACCCTCCATCAGGCACAGACATCTGAAAGCTGGCATAGTTACCAAGGCAGTTTCTGAGGGTCCAGAACAGAGTGGAGGAAAATCCTGGAAGTCAGCTTCAGGGTTTGGCAGCATTCCACCTTGCCAGGCCAAGGCGCATCCTTGCGTGTTCTCTCTCTTTCCCTAGTTTTCAATGAGTATCAGCGGATGACAAACCGGGATATTGAGAAGAGCATCTGCCGGGAAATGTCTGGGGACTTGGAACAGGGCATGCTGGCTGTAGGTATGTATCCCCGGTGGCTTCGGTTGGTCACACTCAGGGCTAAACTTTCTGACTTTAACTTCTAGGGATGATGGGAGAATCTTCAGCTGATACAGAATCTGGTTAGGTGTCCCCATTGGGATTCCCCAGGGCTTATGGGAGGGAGCCTTTCTAAAACCAGAAACATTAGACCTGGGGGTTGGAAATGGGAGGGGGAAAACTCATGCCCAGCCTGTACATTAAAGGGTCAGGGAGTAGGTCACTTCTTTTTGTTGTGTCCAGCATAGCTGCTGTGTATCTCAAAGTAATAACCAGTTTTCTGAACTGATCTCATTTGTGCCAGGGACAAAAGAGGGTGGTGATGGCCATCCTAAGGGTTTCATCAATAAAGATGTTGCCACCCAAGTTAAGGGCATTTGGTTTCTTTTCTTTGACTGTGGCTATGTCTTGTCTCACTGTGTCCAAGTTACTTTGCAGCCAAGTTACTGTATTTGTAGCTTTGTTCTGGGAGATTGTTGTTTGTCTTGAAGAAGACCATGACATGAGGTGATGCCATGACTTGCTAGTGATTTGGATTTAAGTGAGGGAGGGCTGTGCAAGGTCACCAGCCTCACTTTCTCTTCTGGAACCATCTGGGTACAGTAGCCAGATATAGATCAGGATGACTGGAGGTGGCCCAGCTTGGTGTCAATGGCAGTGGGCATGAGGGAGGGCTCACTGGAATCATCTCCCAGAGGGAATGAAATCATACTCATCCTGCCAAGTCTTCTCAAAATACTCCCTTAAATTATTGGTCAGCAGAAAGACTATTCCTTGCGATGGCAAGTCATACTGTACGATGATGAACTGGGTTGATTGACTTTTTCCAAGCATGGCACCACTCCCTGTCCCCACCCCCTCTCCTCAAGAAGGCTGGCATCTGCTCTTGTCCTCCTCCGCACTTAACAGTCCACATTACACTATTTCTTCAGGGCACTAAAAACAGCCCTTTTGAGTCTATGAAAAAATAACGTTTGTCTTTTCAATTTGCTTTTTTTTAAAGCTTTCTGGATCACACACTGGGTAAACCCCACTCCTTTCTCTGTGTTTCTCCTGTGGTATTTGTGGCTTTTTGAGTGAGGAAGCATCTCTGGAAACATCCCTTCCATACTTTGCTGCTTTTCTCTGTGTGACCATCATCTGTACTTGGTGCCTTCACCTTGTCTCCCACCCCAGTGGTTTTTCATGAACATCTGTGTTCCTTTAGAGTGACACATAAAATGCTCAGTTTCCTTTGCCATCCATCATGAGTTTGGTTACCAAGTGACTTCCTGAATAAGAAGTTGGGCTCAGATTGGGGCATCTGCATGACCTTTTTTTCAAGAAGCCATAGAGTTGGGTTTGTGGGATCATTGGAGTGGGTTATGGGAAATCAGAATCTGGAGGAGTAAGAATTAATGGCCTCGTGCCACATCCACAGAAACTGGGATGGACGAAACGGTTTGTGTGCCTGGGACCTCCTGGCAGGAGTAAATGGCTGTTTCTCAGACCCTGTGTACGTTGCTTATCTAATTAAGCCATGTTTCTCTGTTACAGTCAAGTGCCTCAAAAACACTCCAGCTTTCTTTGCGGAAAGACTCAACAAGGCAATGAGGGTAAGTGTGCTCTAAGGACTTTTGCACACAGCTACAACAGTAATAATAATTTTTTAAAAATACTTTGCAGTTTCCAAAGCCCTTTACTCAAAACAATCTTTAGAGGTAGGTGCTATTTTACAACTGAAGAAAATGAAACAGATTGAGGGACTTGCCCAGAATCACTAAGTATCTGAGGCAGGATTCAAACCCATGTCTTCCAGAATCCAGTTCAAGCACTAATTGATACTTCTTCTAGGAAATGTCAAGGAAACCACAGCCTTGCCCATTGGGTATGGCCCTAGCTAGGCACTGGAACAGAAGTTACCTTTTAGCCTAATAATTGTCCACAGAGAGGATGTGGAAAAATTAATTGTAGCTCAAAGGGAGGTGTCCCTCTGTGGGCCAAAATCCAGATTCTTCGCACATGATGGTCACTCTCCCCACCCTACAGCTGTCAAGCTGTCTTCAGAAAAGGGGAAGTCAACAGAACTCACATTGTCAGGCTGAGTAGAAGTCTGAATGTTCCTCATCAGATCATTCCACTTTCAAATATTCTAACCCCTTTTAAGTGGGGGAGATAAAAGATACTGATTCATATTTTTCTGGTGACCCTGCAGGGAGCAGGAACAAAAGACAGGACTCTTATCCGAATCTTGGTGTCTCGAAGTGAGATTGACCTACTTGACATCCGAGCTGAGTACAAGAGACTCTATGGCAAGAGTCTATACCATGACATTACGGTAAGGAGGAGTTTTCGGTTGGGAAATTAACAGGGCTCTCTCTCTCTCTCTCTCTCTCTCTCTCTCTCTCTCTCTCTCTCCTCACTTAAGGTCTAAACCTCATAATTTGGCTTTTTATTATATGCACTACTCTGGTATCCTACAATTCCATATACAGATATCATATAGATAGATAGATAGATAGATAGATAGATAGATAGATAGATAGATAATCTCTTTACATAAGACTATAAATTCCTTGAGAGCAGGGTCCCCACCCAGTACTTGCTATTTCCCAAAATAACTACTCTTCATATCACTAAATACTTAAATCATCCAGTGGGAAAACATCCCTAATCTTTTGAGGTTGACAATCAGGAATGTTGGGGGAGGGCTCACTGGGCTCACCTCCTAAAGGAAATGAAATCACACACACACACATCCTGCCAAGTCTTCTCAAAATACTTCCCTTAAATTTTTGGTCAGCAGAAAGACTTCCTTGCCATGGCAAATCTGGCACCACTCCCTACCTCCACCGAATTTCCCTAAAGTAGGGAAAGGATCAGTACTCCGTACCTTTTGCCATATTGATTAATTGCTCTCATAGGAGATTCATTGACCTTTCTAGTTCCAGTCTAAGAACTCTTAGATCAGTTTGTCTTTTTAGTCTGCTAGTGGACTGAATTTGAGTCACAGAGATATTTCAACTGCTGAAGTCCCCTAGTCTAACCCTAGAGAGGTGAAGTGATTTACCAAGGTCTTATAGGACAGAGTGACAGAGCTGGGAGTTGACCCCTGGTCCTCTTACTCCAAATCTGGTTCTTTCCACTGGGCCATCCTACCTTCCAGTGGAATGGTAATCCATTTCCTGCCCCATTCATGAGTCCATTGTTGTGAGAAGCAGTCACTCCAAGGATTTATCAGGCTTCTTCTCTGATGCCCAGAATAGGTGATGAAACAAATGAAGTATTCATACAATTAAGAGCTAAACTCTGGTATATCTGCTTGTACAGTAAGTACCAGAGAGAGGATCAGTGAGGTAGGAAGCTGCTGAAGAAGGGCCTTCCCAGGTAGGACTTGGTAGAGTAGATGAAGA